>JAPWLS010001295.1:0-108499 GCA_028551675.1 Tineola bisselliella
TCTTGTGCAATTAAATATTCTATCGCAGCAACTTAATATAAGCTATTATTATTAATTTATTGCGTTTAAATAATTAACTATTTAGTTTTTTTTATACAAACTAATAAAACTCACAACAATAAATCATTTAAAGGATTATTTAATATTATTTTGCTTATAATTCCCGCTACAACATTCAGTAATTTGTCTCGACGCGTTTCGCCACTTCACGTGGCATCATCAGGATACGTGCGGTCGCTTCGGCTTCGCTTCAACAAAAGCAAAACTTAAGCAAAATAATTTTGAATAATTTCCTTTAATATGGATTTCCGCAAAGTAACGCCTGAAACAACTAATTATAATAATTCATTTATTTTAATATATTTGGCGTCGAGTTACAAAAGTAACCAAACATACCATAGATATAGCTATATTGACAATACGAAGACAAGACATTGATGTCTATTTGATATGTTTTTATTAAGAAATTATGATCCATATCGGGACAAGATGGCGGACAATGTTTTGTAATATTTACGTACACAATGTGCATAGAAATTACACGCTGCGATGTAGAAAGGATAAATGTATTATTCTGTAAATTAATATTGTATATTGTTATGAAATATATAGATTTTAGTAGCAGTCGTAAATATTAAATGAAATGAAAATAGTTTATTAGGCTAAAGGCGTGCACTTGCTCATCGTTAGACTCTATAATGGCTTCAGAAAGGCGTATGACGAGAAGAATACCACGAGAAACTTGTTAATCATAGCCTGTTTAAATAATTAATTTAAAAAAAAAACTGTCGGCTTATCACCAATTTAGTCTGGCTTTCGAATCGAGCTGTCACAAGTAAAAATCTATCAAATGAACGAAAGATCGAGACGTTCGAAAATTAACAAAAAGTATCTAAAATATTGTAGTTCCAAATCCGCACGCGGTGGCGCTGCTCAAATTTCCATACAAATCGCTTGAAACGAACTCGGTTTGAAAGCCAGACTAAAATTCGTGATAAGCCCACTGAATTTAAATACAGAGAAAAATATCCATAATTAATTTACCACGGTGTTGTAAGCCTACAATAATATGAAAAACTAAGTAAGTAGCAAAAAAATACAGAGATGAGTGTTTGTTTAAATATTCCAGTAGATGGCGTTAGTCGTTTGACCACGGCAACTGTTTATGAACATTTAAATTGTGTAAAATAAAGTGTAGTGTCCACGGTGTTCGGAAGCCCCTAAAACAGTGGTTCTTAAACTTTTTTGGCGAAGGAAAAAGCCTTAATATAATTATAAAAACTGATTTATACGAGGTGTGATCAAAAAATAACCGTTATTTTCAAATTTCGTGAGTTACGTGTGTTCGATTGAGTTACGTGTGTTCGATTTTCGCATTTTTTTTTCTGTTATGTTGGTACACATGTCTGTTATATATGTTGACAATATCAGCCATTTTGGATTGTTAGTTTGTTTTTGACAGATAAAAAGGTTAGTCGTGTTTTGGTGTGCTCTTCGATTTTTTACTATTCGAAAAAATGGATCAAAGAAACTGTATTAAGTTTTGTGTAAAAAATAAAATAAAATGCGCAAGGACAATTGAAATGTTGACTGTGGCGTTTGGCGAGTCTACCATGAGCAGAACACAAGTTCAATTGTGGTATAACCGGTTTAAGGAAGGCCGAGAAGATGTCAATGACGATGCTCATCCTGGTCGCCCGAGCACGTCAAAAACCGATGAAAACATTGAAGCAGTGAAGAAAATGATTTTGGATAACCGTCGAATCACTATTAGAGAGGTTGCTGATGATGTTGGCATATCGTTCGGCTCATGCCAAGCAATTTTCACGGATGTTTCAGGCATGAAACGTGCGGCAGCGAAGATTATTCCAAAATTGCTAAATTTTGAGCAAAAACAACGTCGTACGGACATCGCTCAGGAGCTGTTGAACATCGTCAACGACGATCCAGATTTCCTCAAAAAGGTCATAACTGGTGACGAATCATGGGTGTATGGCTATGACATTGAAACCAAAGCCCAATCATCCCAATGGAAGCGTCCAGAAGAGCCAAGACCAAAAAAAGCACATCAAGTTCGGTCAAATGTGAAGGTTTTGCCACTGTTTTCTTCGATTGCAATGGTGTGGTGCATCATGAATTCTTGCCACAAGGTCGTACGGTCAATAAGGAATACTATCTTAAAGTTATGCGCCGTTTCAATTCGTCAAAACGCACAGAATTGTGGAAAAACCAATCATGCATCGATGCTTGTGCGTGAGTTTTTGGCCAAAAACAAAACCGTAATCATGCCTCAACCACCGTATTCACCGGACTTGGCCCCCGCTGACTTTTTCCTCTTCCCAAAACTGAAGACACCGATGAAAGGAAAGCGTTTTGCTACGATTGAGGAGATAAAAGAAAAATCGAAACAGGAGCTGTTGGCGATACCAAAAAGTGCATTTCAGAAGTGTTTCGAGGATTGGAAAAAACGCTGGCATAAGTGTGTTATATCAGAGGGGGATTACTTTGAAGGAGACAAGATAGTTATTGATGAATAAATAAATACTTTTTGAAAAAATTGAAAATAACGGTTATTTTTTGATCACATTCAGCTGTTTGGAAATCATATTGATTCATTTCTATTGAAATGATCTCTGATACTTATTTAATGACTTCAATGCGAGCGAAGCCGGGGGGAAAAGCTAGTAGTTTATAATTTCTTCTATAATGAAGTAACACTTCCGTGAAAAATATACTATTTCCGTTATTCCGTTAATAATGGCAAGACAAAAAATTTGTCAAATGGTCCCTTATCATTAAAAGATTAAGAACCACTGCTTTAGACCAAGGACCATATTTTAGCTTTATATCAAACAGCACAGAATATGGTCCATATACCAAGCTATTATATTCGCTTAAGGGCACCAGCTTAGTTACACTAGCGTATTGTTTGTGATATAAGCCGTTTTAATATTATGTAGGCAGTATTGTTGTAAATAGCTTAGGCCAGCCATTCTCAAAGTGTGTTCCGCGGAACCCTAGGGCTAAAATACCTACCAAAGGGAGATTATAAGGTTACATCTAAATATTACATTGCAATATGATTATTCATAAATACATATAAATCAGTTTTTTATAATTATATTAAGGCTTTTTCCTTCGCCAAAAACATTTGAGAATCGCTGGCTTAGTAGATGTTTTCGAGTGTTTTGCAGAGTTTTTATGCTATTACAGAACTTACACTAAAGCTTTCGAGTCATTAAGCCGTTTGCATCATTTACTTCTGTGATCAAAAAGTAATGTGAATTTGTATATAAAATGTTCGTGAAACGCATTTTTTCCAGTCTAAATGTCTTTTTTATTATTTAACACGCTTTTATTAGCTTGGGTTGTATGTATGTATGTAACGGAATCTTTGAGCATAATTTTCACCAATTTCCAGAAGTCAGATTAATTTGAATCTTTGCATACGTATTAAGGATCGATGACAATGCAATAATTTAATAACAGTTTCCCATTATCCTTATTAGGACCGCCAGGATTTATAAATTCTTTTATAGATCCTGTGTAGTGGAGTAAAAGAGATAAAGCTAGCGCGCGTGTTTTTTTAGTTTTGGAAACTATTTCATTATTTCGGTATTAAGACCTTCTTCGATTCGTTTTTTTTTTTAATTTTTAGTCATTTTTAATTTCTATTGCGTTTTTCTACCTAAATATAAAACCATGGTGATATGTGCTGGTCTTTTCTCTATATTTCTTCATGATGCAAGCGGGTTAATTTAGTTTAATAGACAGACGCATTGTGCGGTTTTGAGAGTGTATATGTTATTCTTTCAGGAAGCGGAATCCCATCGGAGGTAGAACACAATGATGGGGAGCAACGATCTAATTTAAATATTAGTGATGTTTGTGAGTATTGGGCATTTAATAATAACTCCCACTATACTGTCTTGTACACACACACACACACACACACACACACACACAGTGCAACATTGTATATAGGGTTTTGTTTTTGGGTTAATAAGGATTATTATTAATAATTTTAATTATAGGATAGGACGGCATGCTCAAGATGATAAAGGGATAGATACTACACTTCGAATAAAATTACAAAAATACATAGTTTAGATGTTACATGGAAAAAAAGAAATGAAGGGGGGGGGAAGCTTAAATTTTCTTTCAAAAATCAAAATGTAAGACAGTCAGAACGTCACAAGCTCAACGGGAAAATACCAATTTTACCATTGTTATCCTTAATTGTGTGCGTAATGTTAAAAAACTAACATTGCAGCGGTCATTTGACCGAAAATGTTAATGATTTTATTTTTAATTTGGAACACTTTAATAAACTTTTTTTTTTACATATGTAAAAAACATAAATGTACAGTCAGTCTCTTGTGCTCTTCTTCTCGTCATACGCCTTTCCGAAGTCACGGTAGAGTCTGACGATGAGCAAGTGCACGCCTTTAGTGCCTATGGTAATAAATTATTTTCATTCATTCATTCATTTGCATTCATTCATTCACTCGTCTTCCTAGTGTTAGCTTCTCACTTTTCTATTTTTTTTATTCTATAATGTTGTATTCGATAGTATCTTGTGCCAAAAAAAGTATATACGTTTCGTATCCAATGCGTGTATCATTGACCGATATGTACATTGACTCATTCATTAGATCTGTCTCAAGAGTTATATATACCTATTATATTAGTTGTTTTTTTTTACCTCCTCGTAGCGTAATTTACGTTTTTTATTTCCCTATTTCATTGCAGCATATCGTTTAATAGTGATAACCAAAAAACCCTTTCATTTCATTTAGTCTACAACATTCAGGACAAATCTCGGTCAATATTCTCCACTTGGTCGTGTGATTAGTCGATATAATTACGTATTTAAAAGAACTGACATAGATGCTTTTTCCTACAACAAGCCAAAATACAGGAAATATCTTGATATCTTCAACTAACTAACCAGTATTTTAATTTTTTTTTCTTTCTCCCCTCTTCCTTACATCTATTTGGTTCTTGTTTTTTATTTTTATGTATTTTTGTAATTTTATTAGAAGTGTAGTATCTATCCCTTTATCACCTTGAGCATGCTGTCCTATCCTATAATTAAAATTTCATTTAGTTTATATAATAGTAGTCCTTTTTATAATATGTAGTTCTAATGTAATTTTGTAGGTAGGCTTTATAAATACATAAATAAATATACCATATATATATATTTCCAATGTGTACGGCGATTTTGAAATGGTTACACTTTTTGTAGATATATTATACAAGCGATAAAAAGAGAAACGATCGCGGTGTCGTGAAAGGCAAAGGAGATATCTGCATCTCTTTCACACATGCCTCAACTTCGACACAATAAGAATATAGTTATCTCTTTCTAATGATTGTTTCTTCCAGTCCAAAGTCCAATCTGTATCCATTTGAAGATGGTTGTTTGTACCATGCGTTTACTTGTAAATATATCCCACTTGACCTGATTTCAGATATAATTTTGGACTTTATAGTTTGTGTAATAAGTTGTGAGGTATAGTGGATTTTTGTAAAGCTAACTCAAGTCACAAAACTGATGCGACTACTATTCCTAGATTAAGGTTCAGAAACGATGCTCGAGCAATATCTACTTGAATCGCGCTTAAGCATAGAGTCACTTTTTTTCTTTTGAAATAAAAAATTCTATACTCAAGTGATAATCAGGTGACCACAAATCGAATTAAACTCGAGCGTCGTTTTCTGTGGCAGCATTTAGCACTAATATATAAAAATCATAATATAGGAATGAATTTGGGATATTAGGTGATCGTGTTTGTCAGGGAAAACTCTTTTTTTTTTATTGATAGCCCAGCATATGATGTTAAGCTAGAGTGCGGTCCATAAGCATAGACAACTGTTACCACAGACACAGTGGACTCCACAATGCCGGCCTGAATTGCTAGTATCCCGGTATCTGAATTAATATAATATTTTTATTTTGTAAAGTTGAAGCGATCAGTTGCGCGGACCCCTCCTTCCAAGCCGCTGCGGGCCCGACACTGACAGAAATGTTGCCAGTCAATAATAACAACCCGATACACGAACAGCGGCCATACGTGAGGATTATCGAACAACCCGCCTCTAAGGGACTCAGGTATGTCGTCGAAAAGGCATTAATTTATTTGTAGTATAATACACCCATTCCTCGCTTTACGGCCTAGATACGTTCCACGAAGCTTGACCGCAAAGCGAAAAGCCGTATAAGGAATTAATAGATTGGCAACGTGCAGACGCGCCTTAATTGAAAAGGGCCGTTATAGCGCAATGCCGTATATCGAGGTATGCGTGTATATCAATATGATAATTATTATGTAGGGGGAAAAAATAAAAAATATTCCTTTTCCTTTTTTAAGTGGGGAAATCCATTAAAAATTAGCGTTGGGATAAAGTGCTGAGGAAAATTAGGAAATACTGATTTTTTTTACAGGTTTCGGTACATATGCGAGGGTAGATCTGCGGGGTCTATTCCGGGCGCGAACAGCACTCCGGAGAACAAAACGTATCCCACAATTGAGATAGTCGGGCATCATGGCCGCGCCGTCGTTGTGGTCTCCTGCGTTACCAAGGACAAACCCTATAAGTAAGCAGTCAACTGTTTCTGACGTTAAAGTAGGATGTCCTGGATTATCCAGTCCTATAGGTTCCAGGGTTTCCAGGACAAGTTTTAACACCTAGGCCCCAAATAAATACCTACATTTATAATATGCGAATTTATCAGTTCAAGAAAATCAAAAAAAGCAAACTTATTCAAAAATCATATTACACGTTAGACTAATATCTTACTGATAAAAAAGCTTGGACATAATCTATGTCATTTTTTGTTTACCCTTAGATATACAATAGGATGCCAATGCCCCTATACAGCAGCTATTCTTCTACATCATAGTAGATTTATTATATATTATTATGACATTAGTATGTAAGTGGACAATGCCAGTATACAGCAGCTAAATCAAATTGATTGTAATAATTTATTTCATTTGTATTTGTATTGACGAGTAAAAGCGCACTATTGGAGCCCATTTACTAAAAGTAAATTAATTAATTTAAAAAAAAGAAGTCACGCGTAAGTAATCACCACTACATAGAAGTCATCAAATTCACCAGCATGGAGTAATAATAATAACAGTATGAAATTGTGAGTGTTTGTTCCAGACCTCATCCCCACAATTTGGTTGGTCGTGATCTATGTAAAAATGGCGTGTGTACTGTCAAAGTGGTACCAGACAATATGGTGGTATCATTTAGTAACCTCGGAATACAGTGTGTCAAGAAGAAAGACATCGAGGAGGCACTCAGGACAAGAGAAGCGATCAGAGTTGACCCTTTTAAAAGTGAGTTCATTTATTCCTTGCTTTATATCTATACTAACTAATATAATAAAGAGGAAACATTTGATTGTTTGTCTGTATGTATTGAATAGGCTCCGAAACTACTGGACCGATTTGAAAAATTCTTTTACTATATAGAATATTTCACGAAATCTCGAAAACCGCTTGATATACAAAGATGAAATTTGGCAGGGAGGTAGTTTATAGTTAGAACGGATTTTGCGACAGATGTGTGATAGGCATTGTCTGTTGACTGAAATATGAAACATCATTAAACTTCATAGTACTTTATATCTTCATTATTACGCAGACGTAGTCGCGGGCAACAGCTAGTAATAAATAAATACTGTAAGTATGTATATATTTGTTTCAACTGAGAACTAAACCTTATAGGCCCGCATTGAAAAATTAACTTCAAGCATAGATTCACTGAGTAAAGTTCAAAACTCTAAATGTCACTCAGTTCTACGAAACAAAATAGACCAATCGCACGCTTGAAAAATTGTTAACGTTATTTTTGACCAATGATAATAATCCATTGCAACTGTCTACTGTCACCTAGCTGTCATTACGTTCTGTTATACGCGTTTGTAAGAAATCGTTTAAATTGTTACTTATTAATTAATAAATACCTAACAGAATAAAAAATGTAAATTAATGTTTAAACCGGATATTTGAATTTTTTGATTACTGTCTAAAGTCGTGTTTAAAGATTTATTAGTTGCAATCTATGCATCCATGCAGTAATGATCAGGTGATCACAGATTTAAACTACGTTCAAGCATTATTTTTGAATGCGGACCTAAAAGTAACTGGGTGACTGTCAACTTGGATAGTGAAATTTATCCCATGAAGTCAGCATAACTTGATACCATGGGTCCCACTCTTAGCTTAACCCTTTGCACTCGGCACAGGGGGGCTACTTTGGCGTATCCAACGTTTCATAATACGGCCGTCACTTCTATAGTTTATGTGAATTTTGACACATAAGCCCGTAAAAAGTCCTGTCAAATGTCCTTATAATAACCATTTTTGGCCAATCCGTTGTGACTCTATATGTCAAATCTATTAAACAAATGATTAAAGTTTTCTTTTGAAAAACGCTCCATTCCATCAGTTTCGTCTTAAGACGTTGACGTTCAACTATCGTCAGTAAACCGACTTTACAGACAACTCGACGCAAACGTACATCCTGCAAACGTGATATTATACGTGTTTCTTAAAAAAAAAATGCGGTGGAATAATTTCATTGTCCGTAATCGCTGACAAACTATCATGTCCCCTCAGACGGGACAGCCGATTGCAAAGGGTTAAACCTCAACCGGATTGTTGACATGTCGGACTGGTAAATAAAGGTATATTTCCGCTAATCGCTGTCGCTTGTGAATGTAGCCTGTACATTATAATAATCCAAAAATACCCTTTACCTAGTTACTGGTGAAACGGTCTCTATTAATAGCCGCATAGAGTAGCGTATTGTATGCCAAGGTGATGTTTGGATTACATTCGTGGCGCATCGTAAAATGGACGTATAAATTTTGTTAATACAATGTGTTCTGTGTAAAACAGTATGCCAAATTGTACTCGTGGTTTATGTTACTTGTACTCTGGACTCGGTCTTACATTGTTCACTGTATGCCTGCCTATAGGTATCGTCTCACGTTAAGAAGAGGGCGAGGGGGGGGGGAACAACGAAGTATGACAAGTGGGGAGGGGTCCCCAATTTCGTGACGTCACATTTCAAAATATAATATATCCAAGTATTAAAACATTATTTTGTTAACTTTCATAGCTATGTTTGCTTTTATTGAAAAAATAACTTAAATGGAAAAGAAATTTAATAATTTCTAGGTGTAAAATTGCAAAATATGTGACGTCACACTAGGTACAGGTTGTGACAAAGATGGGGGGGGGGGGGGTCAAAAATCATTAAATTCGCGTGACGTAATTTAAGGATGGTCCCTTAGTTTTTGCTAGTGTTCTACTAATTACATTTTAATAGTTCTGGGATCAACTCTCGGTCGAAGCTAATTTTATTAATTATTCATAATAGTATTAAGACCGCTTGTCATATTCATTGTACATAAATATAATATCTTTCTTTGCAGCTGGTTTCGCGCACAAAAATCAACCACAAAGTATCGACTTGAACGCGGTCCGTCTCTGTTTCCAAGTGTTTCTGGAGGTGGATGGGAAAATAAAGCAGGGATTACACCCTCAAGTGTCAGATGTAATTTATGATAAGAAGGCCATGAACGATTTGTTGATCACCAGACTGAGCCACTGCGCTGCGCCCGTCATTGGTGGAAAGCAAATTATATTACTTTGTGAAAAGGTAATTCATATACAGTGGACCTCCGGTAATCCGACAAACATTATGCAGGGCAGTGTCGGATTATCGAATTTGTCGGATTATAGAGCACTGCCTAAGACCCCCTATAGTCCGGAATTTTTTACAAAAGAGTACCTTGTAATCGGACAAATTACATATGTATCCAATGATAAGATTCTATATGTTATATTGTAATATGTGTTCAAAGTCGTGTCGGATTACAGGGGGCGCCGGATTAGACAGGGGCCGGATTATCGGGGGTCCACTGTATTGTCATTACATATTCAAAAGTAAACTGTCCTTTGTCACTTGTCATCAGTCAGTTCAATTCTTGTATTATTTATTTATTTAATATGGTGTCAGAAATGGGATGTTAATGATTCGAAACAGTCAATTAAAATTGTTTATTATTATTATTATTGTATTATATTATATTCACTATATATAGTTATCTTCAAGCGATTTGTATGGAAATTTGAGCAGCGCCACCGCGTGCGGATTTGGAACTACAATATTTTAGATACTTTTTGTTAATTTTCGAACGTCTCGATCTTTCGTTCATTTGATAGATTGCTGGTGCTCGTTAGTCGTTAGTAAAAATTCATGATCCCGATTGCTAACGGATCAGTTTTACTTGTGACAGCTCGATTCGAAAGCCAGACTAAATTCGTGATAAGCCCACTGACCGGGTGTCACATTGGCACTAAACTGTACTGACATCTTAATTATAATTGTGACATGCAATAAAGACATTTTAATTAACCCACACCCTCAATATGGGTAAACCCCGGGTCCTGTTACCTACTGGGACCTACTAAATCACAATATTACTGGAAAGCGATTTAAAGCTCTAGCACTAAATTTTCAAGGTTTAGAAGTGGTATTGATGTTTATTTAGTATAAATTCACTTGTATTAGAAATTAAGGCTTGGCTTTAGTTGAGGACCCCAAAACTATACGAATAACGAAAAGGTTAGGTTAGAGTTAGCTCTATATTAGTAGACGGCCGTCATAGCCCGTTATAAACTTGTCTTTTTTTGAAAAAATTGGCACAATTTGAAAAAAAATTTTAGATTTTCACATTTAGTAAATCCTGGGGTCCTCAACTAAAAAATTAATACAGTTCAAAATTTATTTGACACAATGCTAAACCTTAGCCTAATTGAATATTGCAAAGCAAACTAACACATAAACTTGAAAAAAAGATTGGGAATCTCTGACTAACGTTGTCCTGTCAAAAATGCAATTGGAAGGACTGTTTACAGGTAGCCAAAGAAGATATAGCGGTAACGTTCTTCGAGAAGTCAGCCCATGGTCAGATAACCTGGCAGGCGGACGCTGTTGATATATTTGTGCATAAACAAGTGGCCATATGCTTCACGACACCGAGATATCATAACATTAATGTGACTGAGCATGTACAAGTTAGTATACATTACCTGGCCATATCTCTAATCTTCTCCTTTTATTAATGGCTTCAGATGTCTATTAACACTAGGTTTACGGGACGCGTCAATTTGACGCATTTTGACTTTTATCAGAGAATTACCAAAAATGGTTTAAATTTTTATTTTATCTCTTTGTATGACTTTTATTCATTGATCGAGGGAAATATAAATTGAAGTCTATTTTCTTTAAAAGTGTTGAATTACTGAACTTGTCTATATGGTATACCTATCTCTACGATATGCGTCAAATTGACGCGTTTTAGTAGAAGTAGGTAGGTATATAGAAAACGTTCGTAAACCTAGTGTTAAAGACAATTCTGCTAATGTCGAGTGTTCAATAAGAAATTATAAAATTTTAATTCACACGTAAACCCTCTGGTCAAAAAAAAATATCTCAATGTAAAAACAATAAGACATGGTTTTGGAATATAATTTTTTTAAAATATTTTTCAATTCAGCTATGATCTGTTTTACACCATAAACACATAAAATTCAGTGAATTGTTTTGTCAGTGAAATGGAAGTCTTCTTCTTCTTTTATTAATGCCCTCAGATGTCTAATGAAGACAATTCTGCCAATGTCGAGTATTTGGGCAAAAACCCAATAAGATATTACAAAATTTTAATTCACACGTAAAACCTCATGTCAAAAATAAAAACCAATTACGTGAACAAAAGCCCATAAGTCAATACTAGTTGACAGTGTGTTTCTAAAACTAATGTAGGCCAAGATATCGTTACGAATTTCTGCCAATCGCTACAAATTAATTTTATTTTCTTCTATTTTAATATTCATAACTGATTTGGTTTTATTTAATATATATTTGTATAATATTTGCAGGCCTACATCCAACTTCGCAGACCGACGGACAACGAACGCAGCGAAGCATTACACTTCGAATTCATACCAATGTCATCGGCAGGTACTAAACGAAAGCGAACCGACCTATCGTACATTAACAAATTACTCGCGCAAAGAAAGGACCAACCCGACGGAAACAACAACGACGAGCTCTCGGCCAAGACGGAGCTCCTCATGATCGACTCCACCGACAGCTCGGTCAATGTTTCCGAAGAAAGCGGATCGGTTAGGTTAGACGACTCCGGCTCAGACGCTCGCGGGTCCAATGTCTCCGATAAGGAAACTCTGACGGCGGACGAAGTTAATGAGAAGAGTCTAAATGAACTGCTAGATCAAGTCGCCGAGTTAGACGAGATCTACTCCGAGAACCGTACGCGATTAGAGAACGTAACGACACTAGGCAACACTGATAACGATTTAGACGACTTCAATGACGCTGGCACTTACACCAGTCTGCAGTTAGCTTATAAGAATCCAGTGCCCATTGTTGAGCAGGAGGAAACATTCTCATATGAAGATGTCCAAACGTATAAAGGCCCCATTATTGAATTCACCTCTTTAAAAGCCGAGGATGACGATCGTGCGCCTCCGTTGCCACCCAAACGCGTTAAGAAAGCGCCCTCTGTCGAAGTGTTGAGAACTAATCAATCCTCAGTAGAGAGTTTGATCAAACCCGGAAAACAATTATCCGTGTCTCGTAATAATATCAAAGAGCCATCGGTGGCTCGCAGTGAACCGGCACCAAATAAAAAACGATCGTTCTTGTCGAGGTTGTTCCGTCGTAAGGAGAAATCTCCCAAACCCGAGGATTGTTATAACAAGAAGGAGAAACGCGGTAAACCCGTAGGCAGATCGGTCAGTAGTGTGTCGGGTCAACGACCATCGAAATTCAAATCGTCCGTTTCTCACACGTCTCTGAAGGATAACGCGTCAACTACCGGCTTAACTTATGCAGATAGTATTACCCATATATCTTTGCATGGCGACGATCGTTCGGTGTCCCAGAATTCCCTAAAGCGTCCTGCCAGCTTGGCTCCGATCCCCCCAACTGATGGTGGTACTATTCTGGTGGCCGAGAGCGTTCTGGCTTTGGACGCTAGTTCTTTTAAAAAATTACAAGATGACTTAGAGTTAACGGATGCGGAACATTACGCGCTGTATATGGCCGTCGCTCCTCACGCGACCGCTTCAGAGTTCGATGAAACCAGTTGCTACTACTCGCCGATAGATGGTAGCAAATACAATAATTAAACGCTTTTAGTTGCCTTATATTCGTTAGCTTCAATTCAAAATTCGAAACGAATTCGACATATCTCTATTTCAAATTTAGAATCTAATTCGAAATTAGAACATTGTTTTTCTTTTACTTGGTTATGGTACTAGTCTTTAATTTGGCCAAAGATGCATGAATTGTGCTTTAAAATTATTAATTGTTTATTTAATGTGTTTCTAGATCCGAATTATTTAAAAAGGAAACGTCAGAAACCGCTTTCAGGTTTTAGTGATTACCCACAACCGGGACATCATGAGTGTAAGTTCCCATTTTGTTTATTAGAAATGGTGGCGGGTGTTTGTCTAGTGTTAGAGGGAGACAGCTATATGTATTCGTGTAGGACGCCCATACAAGAGGTCAACCATCTTATTTAGGCCTTCCATGGTTTTGAGAATGCATTTAATATGAATTTTTTTATACAACCTAATTGGTCGTCTCAACCAGCCAGGTCTCTATGACCCTTGCTTGTGTAGTTCTTGTCCTGAAACCAATGGGTATTCTAGTTTTCAGCTGTGTCTGCTTAGTATTGGAAATAATTGAGATAGAAGCTATGTCAAGCATAGCTTTATACTACAATTGAATTATTATTATGTAACGTTGGAATATCAATCGAAAACATAATGTATAGGTTTGTGAAGTTTCAATTAGAATTAAAAAAAAAATTAAATGCAATAAGAGGCGCTATTCTTGTTTACACGGTTATAATATTCGTAATTTAAATGTTTCGACTTAACTAGTTAATTATTGTATACAAACGACAATCTTCAAATGGATACAGATTGGACTTTGGACTGGCAGAAATAATCATTAGAAAGGGATAGCTATATTTATTCTTATTATGAGTGAAAGAGATGCAAATATTTCCTTTGCCGTTCACGACACCGTGATCGTTTCTCTATAGCTTATATACCTACAAAAACTGTATCCATTTGAATTTGTAATCCGTGTATATTTGTAACAAAGTTTAGTACCACCGAAATTTTTACGGCATTTGCTAAGCTTGGGGCTCACACTTGGTTTGTTACAGTTGTACAATAAACAAAAGGTGTGCTCTGCCACTTTAAAGAAATTTTGTACTTTAACTCATTCTTGGTCGTTTGTACTTAAAACAATAGCGGTTGTACTATTCTGAAAATGTAGGTAGTTATTTTTTTCATGTGACAGAGTGTACCTTAAATATAATAAGTAATTGAAGTAATTAGAACAAAATGTATACTGTTTTACTATTTGTTATTTGTGGTTCTAATGATCATTAGCAGCTTAAGGGCTATTCGTAAATTGCGTCATACGAATTTCATGATCTTTTGACCCCATCCACCCTTATCGTGACGTCACATATTTTTCAATAAAATCAACATCAAATCAAACATATTTATGAAAATTAACAAAATAATGTTTTAATACTTGCATATGTTGTATTTTGAAATGTGATGTTACGAAATTTAAGACCCCCTCCCCGCCACTTGTCATACTTCGTCGACCCCCCTCTGCCCCTTAACGTGTGACGTAGTTTATGGATAGCTCCTTCCTGTCATTGGTCATTCATAATTGACACTACAGTAAGTAGCATAGAACTGTTTAATTTAAGCCGCGTCTCCTGCTCCTGTTTCTTCGAAACATTACACAAAAACATTGAAACATTGGGGCGTGGCCGTACACAATGTTTCAATGTTTTTGTGTAATGTTTCGAAGAAACAGGAGCAGGAGACTCGGCTTTAGTTGTCAAATGTTATGTAACTTTAAAGGTACGTAAGTCTTTTCTTACATTATCTTTTGATATACACTGAAGTTTATAATGACTTCGGAGGATTGGTCCAGCGCACTAATATTTACAAATACAGATGTTCCTTTATTTATCTACTTATTGAAATATTATAGTACCTCGATATACGAGTTTAACACTAGATTTACCAGCTTAAATATACCTATTGCTACCAAAACCAAAAAAGTATATATTTGTTACAAATATATATAAAATTCATAAAACTAATTCTTCTGTTATAGATTAAAGAAGATTAGAAGAATTAAAGAAAATGTTACATGCAGTAAGAATTTTAATTTGATCTTGCAAGACCAGTCATTTTGACTGGTCTGGTAAATCTAGTGTTAATTCGTTCCGTAACCTTGCTCGTATCTCAAAACACTCGTATGTCGAGGTACCACTGCATATCTTAACGTTCTGTCATGTCATGGGTTCTATTCCCGGTTTAAAGTGGCATGTTTTCAGGTGCAGTGGGCTTATCACGAATTTTAGTCTGGCTTTCGAACCGAGTTCGCTTCAAGCGATTTGTATGGAAATTTGAGCAGCGCCACCGCGTGCGGATTTGGAACTACAATATTTCAGATACTTTTTGTTAATTTTCGAACGTCTCGATCTTTCGTTCATTTGATAGATTGCTGGTGCTCGTTAGTCGTTAGTAAAAATTCATGATCCCGATTGCTAACGGATCCGTTTTACTTGTGACAGTTCGATTCGAAAGCCAGACTAAATTCGTGATAAATCCACTGTTGTTGAGATGCTATTTTTTTATTTGCATCTCGCTCGTTGTTTAATGTTTTTCGTTGTGTTTGTTGTTTTTTTATTTAAGTACAATCACGAGCTTTATTAAATTTTCTAGTCTAATTCGAATATTGTCTTATAACTCACGCCTTCCCGATAATCGAGGGTAGGTATTGTTTTTAATCTTTCGTAGAATTTGGCAAGCGAGTTGATATCTGTTTAATACTGAAAAACACATTTCTGACACTTTTAAAAGATTTCGATGTTTGATACAGATTATAATAAAAACCTAAAAAAACACGCGCGCTAGCTTTATCTCTTTTACTCCACTACACAGGATCTATAAAAGAATTTATAAATCCTGGCGGTCCTAATAAGGATAATGGGAAACTGTTATTAAATTATTGCATTGTCATCGATCCTTAATACGTATGCAAAGTTTCAAATTAATCAGACTTCTGGAAATTGGTGAAAATTATGCTCAAAGATTCCGTTACATACATACATACAACCCAAGCTAATAATTAAAAAAAAAAAAAATGAATACTGACATTTCATTTGGTAGTGGTGTTGCCATGTGAAAAATGTTGAATAAACTCGCTTGCCAGACTCTTAATTGGTGAAGTGAAAAAGATTATCGGGAATTTTCATCTCACTTTTGTAAAATTAGGATTAAATTTTAGATAAATTATTATTATATTTATTATTATATATGATTTTATAACAATTTAAAATGTACCACTCGACCATAGTTATTGTGTACGACTTTTCTACGGAAAGTGTTTCAAAGCAGTCTCTCAGACATGAAGGTTTACGTTTCTAATAAGATTTTATATTTTCTTATTAGATTATACTGAACATTGGTACATCTGAGGGCATTTCGAAAAGGAAAATAACTTTTTTATGATATATGACGTTTATTTTCAGTCTGAGAATCTATAAATTGAATAAAATTTCTATGCTAACCGTACTGCCTATATGTGACGTCATAGGTGCATAATTACGATGGTCGAATAGTTCGGTAATAATGTGTCTTTTGTACGAATCGAACGATAATGCACAATAATTTTTAGAGGAGTATTTTAACCGATTTTGTATAATTAACTTTTTTTACACGTTTTTTCTATTTATGTGAATATCTTTTCCTTGATACGGTTTACAGTTTCTATCGAACTAACTAACTAACTGAAAGACGCTTTTGGAGGTAACGTTACGTCTGAGTTATCTATTTAGATCTAGTTTAAGATCAGGCGGAGTGTGGTCATGTTAGGCTGCTATTAAAAGAAAATTTAGATTTCATCTCTCGACGAATTAATTTGCTAATGAAATGAAATGAAAATAGTTTATTAGCATAGGCACTTGCTTATCGTCAGACTCTACCATGACTTCGGAAAGACGTATGACGAGAAGAAGACCACAGGAAACTCGTCAATCATAGCCTATACGTAATTCACAAGAATTAAAATTAGATCAGATCCACGGTACAACCACACAGGTATCAGCCCACAATAATATGAAAAACTACGCTGATGACTAGCAAAGAGAGACCTAAATAAATGTAAGTTTTTTGTCTACACGTCCAAAAATGTTTATTTCGCATAGACCCTTCAGGCTCTAGCGCATGATCAGAAGCTATGAAGACTAGACCAGTCTTTCCCAACCTTTTTCAAGGGCAGACCCCCTAGCGTTACCTTACCATGATCTGTGGACCCTTAAAAAACTTATTTGCAGTACTCACATAGGGTAATCTGTTTTATTCTCAAATTTATGTAAAAGGCAAGCCACGTATCACTTGACATATTATTCCATCTGCTGTTTAGCTTTGTCACTGCGCGCTCCTGTCAAGCGGTCGGCTGCACCGTAATTTTCTTGTTTTCTTGGTTGGGGAAGACTAGACTAGCTTATAAATCACAAGAAACTCGTCAGTCATAGCTTGTAGAATATAAAGTCAGTATTAGTAAGTTCTGGGAACAATAGAGCTTTAAAAACAAGTTAAATGTTACTTGATTGAAACTGTAAATTGTATTTTGTAGCTTTTGAGTGATGCGGAATAATAAGAAAGCTAATAAATGTAGCCAAAATATGTGACCAATTCATTTTATTTATTTTGTTTAATAATATGTAGAAAGGATTTTATTTAAAATTATTTTGCTTGTAATTCCCGCTACATTAGGTCGATGAAGGAAAATAACCTCTACCAACATTCAATAACTTGTCTCGACGCGTTTCGCCACTTCACGTATCCTGATGATGCCACGTGAAGTATATATATATATATATATATATATATATATATATATATATATATTATTATGATATATAAACCAACAGAACGCGTCGAGACAACGTGTCGAGACAAGTTATTGAATGTTGGTGGAGGTTATTTTCCTTCATCGACCTAATGTAGCGCGAATTACAAGCAAAATAATTTTAAATAATTTCCTTTAATATGGATTTTCGCAAAGTAACGCCTGAAACTATCAATAATATGTAGAAATGTTATTATGGTGTTTGTTTTTATTGATTCGATCTGACATTAACTGGTAGGAGAGTTTTTTTTATAAAGCGATTTTTAATTTGTTACAATTGTAATAACTGAAAAAAAAAATTGTGTTCATACGAATTTGTGTCTATGGAATTGTAATAGACAAAATAAACGCAATACTAAGCGTCATATACTCCTTAAGTTGTGATTTCGTTCTAAATTTAAATTTATTTTTTTAACTGGTAACATTTCTACATAATTTGATTTTTTATTACATATTATCCTTTCTACATGTATACGAATGAAAAGGTATGATTCTTTTTTATTTATTTTTTATATGTTAGTTTTTTTCGTGTTTCAGCTTTGTATTGTTTTTGTAAATTGCTTGTAGTAATTTTTTAAATGTTGGAACGCATGCAAAGACTACAGTTACGTAGTACCATTGTCAGACATTAAATTCATAAAGTACTGTCAATTTGACAGTTCAAAGATTAACCCTGAGTAGCGTTACTATGTATTTTAACACTAGATTTACCAGCTTAAATATACCTATTTCTACCAAAACCAAAAAAAGTATATATTTGTTACAAATATATATAAAATAATATAAAATTCATAAAACTAATTCTTCTGTTATAAGTTAAAGAAGATTAGAAGAATTAAAGAAAATGTTACACGCAGTAGGAATTTTAATTTGATCTTGCAAGACCAGTCATTTTGGCTGGTCTGGTAAATCTAGTGTTAATAAAGGAGGTTTTTTGACATGAGGGTTTACGTGTGAATTAAAATTTTATAATTTCTTATTGAATACTCGACATTGGCAGAATTGTCTTTAATAGATATCTGAAGCCATTAATAAAAGAAGATGTATTTTAATAATAATAAATAAACAATTAAATAAAACGTTTATTTTTAAATAAATATTACAATCTGTGGGCTTATCACTAACTTTAGTCTGGCTTTCGAACCGAGTTCGCTTCAAGCGATTTGTATGGAAATTTGAGCAGCGCCACCGCGTGCGGATTTTGAACTACAATATTTTAGATACTTTTTGTTAATTTTCGAACGTCTCGATTTTTCGTTCATTTGATAGATTGCTGGTGCTCGTTAGTCGTTAGTAAAAATTCATGATCCCGATTGCTAACGGATCCGTTTTACTTGTGACAGCTCGATTCGAAAGCCAGACTAAATCCGTGATAAGCCCACTGTTGCCTTGGTGCCAAAAATCAGTGTTGGTTTGTCTTGGCGCTGCACATTCATCTTACATTCTAAATATAACTTAAATTAATATATAAAAAAAACTTTCGTATCGCTCATGTTTATTTACAGGAATGTGTATATTTCCATGGCTTTAACGTTTCTCTACCTATCCCCTTTCATGTAGATAGTTGAACCTCTTGTGTGGCATGTTTTTTGTTTTATTTATGAAGAGACGCGAACGGCTATCTCTTCTTCGCTCACTCCTTTGTTGTGCGAGGGAGTTCGATATATCTATGCCTCTAGTGAAAACGAATTTCAGTGTGTTTTGCGCTGAAAATCCTTACTAATATTATAAATGTGAAATGTGAGTTTGTTTGTTACGTTTTCACGCAACAACTACTTAACCGATCATCATGAAGCTTTGCACACATATTTGTGGAGGTACTAGAAGTAACATAGGATACTTTTTATTTTAAAACAATATTTATTTTTTTAACTATATTTTCCAACTGACTATAGTTTCAGCTGTTTGGAGTCATATTGATTCATTTCTATTGAAATGATCTCTGATACTTATTTAATGACTTAAATGCGAGCGGAGCCGCGGGTAAAAGCTAGTAATATATATATACACACAACAGTTTTCAAATGGATACAGTTTTTGTAGGTATATACACGATAGAAAGAGAAACGATCGCTCTATCGTGAACGGTAAAGGAGATATCTGCATCCCTTTCACACACGATCAGAATATATATCCCTTTCTAATGATTGTTTCTTATAGTCTAAAGTCCAATCTGTATCCATTTGAAGATTGTTGTACATATTTTTTTATTTATTGGTATGCGAAACGGCTATTAAAAGAATTGAAAGGAAAAATGTAGACTATGTTTATAGAAACTATAATGTTACACGTATCGTCGGGTTCTATTATTTTTGTGGGCGATTTGAAGTTGTTATTGTGCATAGTTTGTTTGTGTAGATTCTTCGTTGTCTACTCTACTCAATAGTATCTCAGAAACCATTTTCATGAGATGGAGAATTATATTTTGTAGCTGTTTTAACAAAAAAAAAAGCTAAAATTTGCCAAAATCTTAGTTCAGATTATAGAACACTTCATGTACATATTTGTAAAGGTTTCCGTTATCACTAGAGGCATAGAATATTGGTTTCATTATAATTTTTGTGTTGTCCTATAGTTTTCTTGCATGTAGTGTTAATTTTACACTGTAGGTGGTGTATGTGTTGTGTACTTTTTACATAAACTGAATTTTAACTGTCTATTGAAAAGACGATGGGTTTTTACATATTTTTGTAAAAATTCAAATTCAGTTTTTGATTTGGGCTTGTATTCAGAAATAATTCTTAAACGAAGATAATCCATTTTATGCAGTAATAATTATTTACCAATAAATCTTTAAACACGACAACCATTAGACAGTAAACAAAATAAAATAGTAATATGTTGCATATACTTATATATCAAATATCCAGTTTAAATATTAATTTGTATTGTTTTCTTTCTGTTATTTATATATTAATAAGTAACGATTGAAACGATTTCTTATAAATGCGTGTAACAGAACGTAATGACAGCTAGGTGACAGTAGACAGTTGCAATGGATTATTATCATTGGTCAAGAATGTTTCAAGCGTGTGATTGGTCTATTTTGTTTTGTACTGTTTAGTGAATCTATGCTCTAATGTAATGCCTTAGTTTTGTTATTGAGAGGCTATATATACTGTATTTTTACATAATTTCTGTTTTCAGTAAACCAACCTTCAAATATAGTCGACTATTACGATGTAGGATTCCCGAGGGAGCAGAAGATCAAATTAGAACCAAGAGGTATTTCCCAATTGTGTTCGACTGAATCACGTGTGTGTTATACTAATGCAAAGTATATTTGGCAGATAAAACCCCCCCTCATGCTGGTCTCTCGGCTCTCGGAGGCTACAGGACTATTACGACGCCGTCTCCGCATCATGAGCCACCTAATCTGCTTCCAGAACATTATCAGGTAAATAAATAAACCCTTTTAATTAATCCCTACTACATTATAAATGTGAGTTTGTTTGTTACGTTTTCACGCAACAACTACTTAACCGATCATCATGAAACTTTGTACACATTTTTGGAGGTACTAGAAGTAACATATATAAGGATACTTTTTATTTTAAAAATAATAATTTATTTTTTACTATAGTTTCCAATTGACTATAGTTAGTATGATCTCTGATACTTATTTAATGACTTAAATGCGAGCGAAGCCGCGGGTAAAAGTTAGTTAATATATATATTCCTAATTGCCTGTTTTACTTCCAGTGGAACCAACAATTAGAAAATCTGAACCTGGCTGTACCGGGACCAAGTCATTTGGGACAGCCTTTCTCACCCCAGGACATGAACTGGGCCCCCAATATGGGTCACGTGTCACCTAACATGGGTCATATGTCACCTAACATGGGTCACGTGTCACCGAACATGGGTCACGTGTCGCCTAATATAAATCAAATGGTGCCGAATATGGGTCAGTTGTCGATAAACATGGACCATTTGCCGAATTTGGGTCACGTGTCACCTACAATGGTACCGCAGGCGACGAATTTGACACAGGTATGTACTTTATTGAATTGGGAAATGTTCTCCGATTACATCTGTCTTCGTTTTCAGCTAACAGATGCAAATTTAATGGAGACCTCATCGTCGGACGCTCCATCGATAACAAGACTTCTGGACGGTGGTGAAATAATCCCACAATTAAATTCAACGGAACTCAGCGGTTTATCCAATTTCCTCGATGAAAAACATGATTCTTGACCTCTATATAAATTTACACACTTAAAATAGTGATCTCTTTAACATATGTACATCTGAGTCTAAAACTAGGTGTATTAAAAATGGGCTAGATATAGTCGTCTCCTTCCCTCTCCTACAATATTGCATGCGCGTGAGAAGGACAAAAAATTATTTTCAAATTTTCAGTTGACGTTAGGATTAGTTGTCTAAACTACTGTAAGCACATAGACAGACTAAAAAGCAATGTCACCAATGACCAATCATAGCTCGTTTCAATTGTCTATGATTTACAGTGTTGCCAGCGATAGTTTTATGAATTCAACGCGTCATGTAGAAGGATTTTGAAGTAAAATTCTCCTCAAAACTTGTTTGGGTAAAAAAAAATCGGACGAAACGATAAAACGATTGTAATATTTTTAAAAAAAGTACATTCAGCCTTACTTATTTGTCTGGTTTGAGTCAAAATGTAACTTGCAGTTTCTTTATTTATTTTTTTTGCCCCTTATAAACGTAAAACGGTATAGACCGGCAATGCTGGTGATTGAAGAACGTCCTTAGAAATAATATTTAGTATCTAATACAGCCTTACACTATGTCAATTGTGTATATTACGTAAGTTGAAGTCAATATGATTTCTTTAAGTAGAAATTAGCATTCGATTTCAGTTGTTGTTCTATAATAATATTAGCATGTGGTTATTTTTATTATTCCGTACTTAATATTAGTTTAGTTTTTAAGTTGTAAATATTGTTTGCATTAATTTTCCGATCAAAATTAGGTAATCATGTCACAGTGTAGAGCAGTGTTTCCCAATCTTTTTTAAGCCATGTCCCACCTTAGCCCTTCTAAAATTCTTATGTAACCCATAGATACCCAGTTAATATTTTGGTCTCGTCAAGCGAAATTATACCGCAATTAATTAAGAATTTGCTTTTTTCGGTAAATTTAAAATAAAAATAAAGTAAATCTAGCATAGCATTTAAATGGCCCTGAGTGAAAGGGTTAAACTCGTGTCGAGTCCATTTTCGAATTGCCCCCCTGTGGAGCGTGCGGGCTCCATGTTGGGAAACACTGGCCTAGAGTAAGGTTTTAGTTATGTAAAAGAGATTTGTGTAATTGTTTGAGAAATTTAAGAATGTTTAAGTCTTTTTTTTCTGTTTTATTTCGTTATTAGTATTTTTGTAACATTCCAATTGTACATAAAATTGTTATTTTATAAGTTTTTTTTAAGTGAAACGCAATACCGAATGAAATTTAAGTGCAATTAAAGTTTCTCAAAGAAAATTATTGATTATTAAATTTTTATAATCATTATAAATGATATTGTTTCTTATTTTTCGATCTGTTTATTTTTTATTTGTATATTTCTTTTAGGCGCTTATAAATGTTTTTCTTTGTTAATTTTATTATACGATAAGACTGATTCAGTTGTTTTATTTGAGAACACGTTTTTTTATACCTATAATATAAAATTCATTCGTCGTTTTAAACCGATCTTGGAATAACAGAAATTGCCAAGCTATAAGGTCACGCGTGAATATTGCGTGGGTTCCAAAATCTAATCGTATGTAGGTAACGCTTTTCCATTCCAATTAGAACAAATTACTCGGGATAAGTAGTTGCTACTAGGGTCAATTTTTCTACGTGCGCCAAGAAGTAGTTCCAAGATTGGAAATTTTTGTTAACGGGTCAGAGCTCAGCCAACTTCGGGAACCACTGATAGAACAAAAGCGTGTGTTTCAAAGTTGGTCGGATTATAATCGTTGGTACAAATGAGGTTTGACATCTGTCAGTTAACATGGCAACGGGAAGGGAAACGAACTTTAATCGTAGTTTCTCAGATTATGGCTTTTTAACGAGGGTTTAATATTTAAATATTGTAATTTCTTATTGGGCTGCTGCCTGAATATTGTCAGAATTGTCTTTAATAGATATCTGAGGTCATTAATAAAAGAAGAAGTTATAATAGTTTCTCAGTGAAAATAAAAATAAAAATGAATGATAGCAATGCTGGAATGCCTAAACCTAAAAAACTAGCTGTATGGGCTGAAGGAACACACATTGAAGCGAAGTAATATATATATATATATCGTACTGTTTCTTAAATAAAAAAATTAACTTCTAATTTATATATATTTTTTAATAGAGAATATGTAATGCCGAAGAAAATAACAGAATGCCTGGATGATATCCCAACTATTCCGGATATAGATGACTTTCAAGATATTTTGGAGAAAGAAATATCAAAACCTCCGATGTAAGTATAGGATAACACGTCTTAATAATAAAATTTAAACCTTAGGTTTGGAAACGACGTTCCAAGCGTAATTTAAACTTTAACCACCCCATCATTACTTCTTAAGTCTCTACTTAAGCATACTGCTTATTCAGGAAAGTTAATTCTAAAGAATCTATACACCCCGCAGTACTGGAAGAACAGATTCGGAGACAGTGAACACACTGGCAGAAGTAGGTGGTGACTTGAGCGCTACAGAGGGCATGGACGCGGCATTGCAACTCCTTAAAAGCCATATACCAAATGTAGAATTCGACAACACAGATACTGTTTGGACGATCAATTCATTATTAGCACAATTAGTCGAGGAAGGAGACGGGTGAAACAGGAAAATAAAAATTAATAATATAACTATTTTTGTTTAAAAATAATAAACATTTTCACTTAAAATTGTAGCATATTTATTGCTTATTAATAAATTATATAGTAAGAAAAGTCTTGCTGATCTGGATACTGGACAGAGGAGACTGTAGTTATCTCGGTTCCCAGATATCACTTAAGTAGGGAGAATTGCTACTTTAATTGGTCCATAAGACAGTCACAATTATAAAATCAAAAACAGTTTTACTTGCAAATAAATATAATAAATCTTACACTAAGATCTTGTAGAAAAACTTAACTTTAAAGTATTGCTTGAGCCCCCAGCTGACTTAAATGCTAAAACAATTGTAACTATCAACACGACATATGAAGGAAGCAAAGTGGCCGCATACAGCTCTCTCCGATTGAGTAGACTAAGACTTGAGACAAAAAAATGTGAGCCGATGACCCAAATTATTTTTGTAAAGTTTTTCTCATCGAGTCCGTTGAAGAATATAATACTCCAAAAAGTATTCAACAAGATCATGCAGAGAGTCATTGCTGCACTTGTCACAAAGAAGTATTCTGTGCCTGAACGTAGACCTAGGGTGCCTGGACCAACCTGGAATAATATTAAATGCAGTTAGTGTTGGGGATTGGTTTTATAATCTAATATTAGCACATTGCAAAATATAATTTAGGAATACTTGGATAGCTCTGTACGGAATTCAACTTCCGATAGTTACAACCTCAACATTTGAGTTGCTATTCAGTGCTTTTGGTTGAACGTGTTACTGATCCATAGTTGTTTTTTTTTTGTCAAGTTCTGTGCCATTAAACATGTGATCTGATGCTAATGGTAACTTACACATCACTTAAGAATGAAGGCCATTTTGTATCACTTATTAAATCTACCAACATTTGGTTGTTATATATGGGCGTCTGAGCACTGTAAGGTACCTGTCATCGACAGAAAAGAGGTTGCGGTGGCAATGTAAATAATGTATATATTTTTATAAAACTGTAAATTTGAATTTGGAATGAAACAAAAGAGAGACGTTCGAATGAGGACTTGGATGTTGGTTGCGAATGGGAACGGATGTGTGTGCTTAGATTAAGTTTTTATTATAAAAGTATAGTACTGCTCTATTGGCTACAGTACCTAATCAAACCTAAAAAAATTATCTATTTTGGATAATTAGAATTATACATACAGATACAGGGTGCTATAGGGTGTGTGTAACCTTTTTGTATAAAGAAAATTAACCAGGGGCAAGGCAGGTATTTGCTAGTTACATATTATTTTAGACTGCTGCCCCACCCTGAGCCCATGGCTGGCTACGTCCATGTTGTTATATTGCAGGCTTAAAGCAGCTACTTACTGAATCAGCAAGCACATTAACAAGTGCAAACGCCCCCGACATGCATCCAAAGCCTAGACCCGACACATACGCCATCTCCAACTTATTATGACCAACAGATTGGTTTTCCGAAAACTCCTTCAACCCTTGCTCAGTCTTTCGCAGAAGTACATACATGCCTAAACGAAATAATTCCTAAAACAATGCAATGCTATGTTTAGTGCAGTTCTTTACTAAATATTACTCCAGATAATTGTAACAGCTCACTTGAAATGTTACAGCAAATATCATTCCAAACGCCAAATAGTCCCTCAAAGGCACTACGGCGAACCACACTAGCGATGACAGCAAAAACGATAACAGCCACCCGAATGCAGCTGCTATCAATATTATTATTCTCACAGGATCGTTCGCAATCGTCAGCGCAAACATCGCGATTGGTGCACCGAAAGCAAGAAGCGAACAACTAAAAAACTCTGCGAGCGTCATTCTCAGCCTCTTCCAGTAATGCGTTCAAATAAAAATGGCAACTAATTATTTTGCAGTTAAAGGCGCCATTTATAGAATAATCAAGAAGAACAGTAAAGAGTAGGAGTAAATAAAATGAATCACTGCACCAAACGCTGCACAAAACAAAAAATGGGAAAGCGGTCTGTCAACTTTTGACGTTTCATAATGACATTATTGCTCGTTTAAAACGTACAAAAGCTTTTACCTTTACAATGCATTTTATATATTTTTTAAAATAAAGTTTTAAGCAAAAATGGAGACAGGTATTTTTAATTCTGACGATTTAATAAATCTCATCAGTATAATATTTTGAAGAAAATTTTTACCGCCAAAATTCTGATGCATAAATTATATAAAAACTATAATATTTATATTAACTATGGTCTTTTATGCAGAATAAACAGGTGAATACCAAAATATTTTTTATGAATTAAAAATAAAGTTCAGATGATGATTGGTAAATCAATGACTGTGGCCATTGCCTTCAACATTCTCATTTTTGTCATGTTTTATTTAATTTTTGATGATTTTTCTAACACTAAGTAAAATTTAATCTTTAAATTACGCATTAACATGCCTCCAAAATCAAAAAAATCTATCTGGGTAGAATGTGAACGGTGTAATTGTACTATAACCTCAAATGATCAAAAAGTCCACTTAGAACTGAATTGTGAGAGGAACCAAGTGAAATGCCCTTATGTACTTGATGGAAAGCTTTATACATGGCTGGAGAGAGCTGGATACCCTGCTGAAGGCGTACCCAGAGACGCTGTTATGATGCATCCATCTGCAGGGAGCCTGTTAGGAGCGGTAATTGGTGAACCAGTATTGTTACACCGCCAAGGTGTTCCACCACTTCTGAAACGTATGTGGCCATCCAGAACCTCGGCTCCTGCTGCTGTAATTCTTCCTGCTTCAGGTATTTATTGTCAAACGTTATCTAATTCACTTCTAGTTGGGCTGCAAATCTAATGTAATTATTTATTTCACAGATTTAACTAGTGATTGGAGTAGTGATGATAATAAAGAAGTGACTGTCTCAATTCTTAACACAGATATACCAATAGCGACACACGTAAATGTAAACATACAGAAACTGAATATCGAAGAGGATATTTGTGATATTTTAAAGGAGCATTTCAACAACCAGTATGTCAGTGTGGGCAGCATATTGATATATTATTACTTTGGTAAAAAATTAGAAATTACCATTACAGATATTAAAAGCAAGGAACTGGAAGATAGTGTTTGGTTTTTATTAAGTTCAGACACAAGATGGAGTTACAAGAAAGAGGAGAGAGGTAAAGTGAAGAAAAAAATAACGAATTTAGGTGGCATCCGTGACATAGTAGAAGAAATACTGACATTCATAGATATATCATTTAACATATCAAATGCAGAAGCTAAATTCCAACCCACAAGAGGTTTATTAATTTACGGACACTCCGGAATAGGAAAATCAGCTCTGTGCAAATATTTAATAAACACAACAAATTATTTTAATGTAGAAATCAATGGCCCAGCGATATTTAGCAAATATTTTGGCGAAACCGAAAGTTCTTTGAGAGATTTATTCAAGAGAGCTAAACAAAACGAGCCTAGTGTTATATTTGTTGATGAGATTGACACCATATGTCCGAGAAAATCCAGCGGTAGCACTGAACAAGAGCGGAGAGTAACGTCTGCTTTTGTATCTTTAATCGATGGCCTACACGAGGAAGAGAGTAAAGTATTTATTTTGGCTACAACGAGAAAACCAGAGTCAATTGATCCAATGTTGAGAAGATTCGGACGATTGGACAAGGAGATTGAAATACCAGTCCCAGATAGAATAAGAAGAAAAGATATATTTTATAGTCTGCTTGCAACAATGCATAGTAAGATATCTGAGAAAGATATTGAAAGCATATCTGATTTGGCTCATGGATATGTGGCAGCAGATCTAGTCAACTTATGTACACAAGCTTCCATGAGAGCCATCAAAAACTCAAGGGAGTATATTAATAAGGAAGATTTATTGAACGCGTTAACCATTGTAAGGCCTAGCGCAATGAGAGAACTCTTTGTTGAAATACCAAACGTGAGATGGACGGATATCGGAGGCCAACAGGAATTGAAGCTGAAGCTCCGACAAGCAGTCGAATGGCCGTTAAAGCACTCTGAAAGCTTTAAAAGGCTCGGAATTGACCCACCAGGTGGAGTATTGCTTTATGGACCACCAGGGTGCTCAAAGACAATGATAGCTAGAGCATTAGCTACTGAAAGTGGTTTTAACTTCTTATCAATTAAAGGACCAGAGTTGTTTTCTAAATGGGTGGGCGAGTCGGAGCGTGCAGTTAGGGATTTATTCACTAAAGCCCGTCAGGTTGCTCCGTCTGTTATATTCTTTGATGAGGTGGATGCCATCGGTGGTAAGAGAGGAGACGGAGATGGGGTCCAGGAGAGAGTGTTAGCTCAACTGCTGGCCGAGTTAGATGGAGTTGTACCGTTGTGTTCGGTCACTATATTAGCAGCTACAAATAGACCTGACAGGATAGATAGCGCCTTACTGAGACCTGGAAGACTAGACAGGTTAATTTACGTGCCATTGCCAGACCTCAAAACTAGAATGTTAATTTTAGAGTTAAGGTTAGAAAAAATGAGTGTAAATGACGATGTTGACGTGGCTTTGCTGGCAGAGAAGACAGAAGGGTTTTCAGGCGCTGAAATACACATGTTATGTAATGAGGCAGCTTTGAGGGCCTTAGAGAGCACCCTGCAGTGTTCCGCAGTACATTGGTGTCACTTCGAGGCAGTATTGCGCAAGTTCACAGCGAGAACTCCGCCGTCCTTGTTGGAGATTTATGAAAAATTTTCCTTAGGACAAAGATCTTGTTAAATTATATTTTTATATACATTTAAACAACAAGTAGATAATAAGTAATTATATTAATCATAATAATATTTTAATTAAACATTAACTCGGATAATAATAATAAATAGAGTCCTTAAAATTAATCACATATCTCTTTCCTTTTTTTGGGAAACACTCCTACAATATAACCAGTGGCGGATTTACCAGCAGGCTGAGTAGGCTGAAGCCTAGGGCGGCGAATTTTAGGGGGCGGCAAATTCGGCCCCCAAATATTTTCTTTCTTACAGAAATAAAAAAATACCTACTTAAATGTACATATGAAGAATATTTCATACGACGATTTAATTGACGATTTTGTGAATTTAAAATCGCGCAAAAAGGTAATTTAAAACTTTTATATTTTAATTGATTTTATTATCATCATCAAGCGGATTCTTAATACATAATTTAATATTTATATTTTTAATATTTTAATTAATACATTTTTTAGTTTTTTAATTATAAAATTTGACATATTCTTCGACCTTATTTTCTCAGTGTAGGGTATCGAAATGCAGAGATCACAAGGGGCGGCAAAATTTGAACAGCCTACTGGCGGCAAATGTGTTAATCCGCCACTGAATATAACTACACACAGATGCATAAATGCGATTATTAACAAAAAGAAATGTATAATTCTTTAATCTCTAATTTCTCCTAGCCTTATATTGGAATTACACGAATTAATTTAACATTCGATTTGTACATGCACTTATAAGAGAACAATCTTCAACTCCTTCAGTCTTGCTAGACGATTTTTTTTTTGTACAATGAATAATACTAAATTTGGAATTAATATAAATAAATAGCAATAACAGCTACATAATTGTGGATTATAGATGCTTAAACACAATTAGCAAAAATCATTCTACATTATGTAGAACCTCTGTTTTTATCGCAGTAAAAAAGCAGTTGAATCGATGGGTATTTTTCTTAATTCATAACTTTGATATATATATAATACACAAATACAGTTAAAATTATAGGCCAAGATCATGGGCGTAGCCAGCCATGGGTTCAGGGTGGGGCAGTAGTTTAAAATAATATGTAACTAGCAAACTATACCCACGGTCTTACCCCGGTTAATTTTTTTTTGTGTCGACTGACGACTGTAGAGTGAACTTTCTTACGGATATTAAGTATTGTAGTTAGCACAAAGATAATTAAGTTTTTTAGGTTTGATTAGGTACCTTACAAATCAGATTGCCCCACACTGGCTACGCCCATGGCCAAGATACAGTAGCTTGAAATTTTATAAGTCAATAAATAAACTGGGACTTCAAAGTCGCACCAGAACTGACCTACTATAATACATACTTCACAATAGTCTAAGTAACTTTACACGCGCAATATCTCAGTATGCCTGTTGTAGCATATAGCGATCCAGTCGGGCTGTGTGGCCCCCCACTGTATTTGGTTGACTTCGCCCTCTGCAGCGGTGTAAGCCAGTATTGGATCCTCAATAGCCCGGGGCATTTGTTGTATGTCCCAGATCAACGCCTGGTGGTCATCACCGGCCGTGCAAATGTGGCAGGAACTAAGACAAAATATGTATTTGGTAACCAGCCTATTTTTTTTATTGGTAGTCCAGCATATGATGTTAAGCTAGAGTGCGGTCCATGAGCATAGACAACTGTTACCACAGACAGATGTCCGCGCGCAACAGTCGACTCCATTATGCCGGCTTGAGGAGACGAATGTGCTCTGTCCAAATTAACAGGTCACACTCCTCTCGTTATCACGGCTACTTCCAAGCTGATCCCGAAACGCGACTAGGTCACTTCACAAACTTCTATTAATGTAAATGTATCATATATTTTTAACTGACATACCTGTGAGGAGCCCATGCTATGCCATTAACACATGCCCTGTGATTGTTGAGTCTAGCCACAGGAGTACAAGGGACTCTCACGTCCAAGATGACCACCTCACAAGAGTCCATTGCCACTGTGCCCAAGTAGTTGGGGTCCTGTTTATTCCATGCTAAACGGAGTAGCGGCATGTGCAGGGGGTCCTGAAAAACCAAAATTTATTTAATATAAATCGGGTAGTCCCTAAAAATAACTGTGGAACAATGTTCTGTTAAGTTTAAGAACCCTCACCTCGTAAATAATAGTAGAATGCTCGAGATGTCTAAGATCAAACATTCTGACTGACCCGTCAGCTCCAACCGAAGCGAACATGTCTCTACCACCACCAGCGCGAGAGAATGCGATGTCATATACTTCCTGTAGACAAGACATTGAATTTTTATACAGGGTGTCCCAAAACTCAACGATAAGCCGGCACCAGTGGGTGGACCCGTTCTTCACTGCTCGAGGAAAAATAAGAAAAAAAATATATCTAATTTTTTTTTGAAAATACTAAGTAAATTCTGAAAACCTTCGAAAATTGACACCCTATATGATATTTTCAAGTGCCACGACCACAAATTTACAAATATTTCAGATTTTTTTTTGTATCGGCAACCTAAGTAGTACTGCTATCCATTATAACCCTTACAAATTTCAGAATGCCTGTAGTTTTTACACAAGTAAAAAAAAGTATGGACACTACTATGGCAAGTTTTTTCAAAAGTTGACGCAACTAACCAAGATTCCTAAGTGGTATAATACTCTAGAAAAACTAGTCACAAATAAAAATTATGCCTACCATTTCTAAACAAGAATCAAATTTCATAAATTGTTGTTGTTACTAGTGATCACTTTTACTGTGGTCAATAAAACATGTTTTATGTTGCAAATTCTTGGAATTTGAATATAACATTGTGCGTGGCAATTTAAACGTTAGAGAGAGATAGGTAGATACATGTTCATTGTTGAATAACAATAGTGCAGGTAAAGAAATTGCTGTTCTCATCTAAGCTAATCAGTACGCTGTGCTTCTTTGTTTACTGCGGATCGATCCATATTCAATTGACGTGGCTCTCGTATCATGCCTTTACCATACACATCGTTGGAATACGCTAATATGCACCTTGTTTATGGAGAATGCCGATGCAATGCTAACGCTGCTAGCAGACTGTATCGAGAAAGGTACCCGAATGCTCAAAGATATCCGGATTATCGAGTATTTATTAATGTGCATCAAGCATTTTCGGAGGGTCGTTTACCATCTGACAGAAGAAACACTGGAAGACCTAGATTGAAACGCGATGAAGAAGTTCTCAATGAAATAGAATACGATACAACTACCTCGGTACGTGCTATAGAAGCAGCCACGGGAATCCCAAAAAGTTCTGCACATCGAATTTTAAAACATCACAGGCTTCACCCATACCACTACAAGCGTGTGCAGACGTTATTACCGCGGGACTATCCACTCCGGGTCGCATTTTGCCGTGTGATGCTGCAAAAGCACAGGGAAGATCCCCAATTCTTAGATAAAATTTTATGGTCTGATGAAACAACCTGCAAGACAGATGGCTATTTAAATCTTCACAACCTACATAGCTGGAGCAATGAAAATCCTCACCTGATGAGACAAGACAAATCCCAATATCAATTCAAGGTTAACCTATGGACGGGCATATTAAATGGAAAAGTGATTGGGCCATTTGAGCTAGAAGGAAACGTGGATGGTAATAGCTACTTAAACTTTTTACAAAATGACTTGCCAGAATTATTAGACGATGTGCCCATAAATGATCTACAAAACATGTGGCTTCAAAATGATGGTTGCCCAGCCCACTTTGCCCGTCCTGTGCGAGAATACTTAAACCGAGAGTATCCAGGGCATTGGATCGGGCGACTTGGTCCTATCTTATGGCCACCTCGTTCACCCGATCTAAACCCGCTGGACTTCTTTTATTGGGGTTGTCTTAAAGACAGGGTCTACTCAAAACCCATTGCAACATTGGACGAGCTTCGCCAAAAAATCAATCAGGCTACGAATTATATCAATAGTGGAAGATATGCACGGAAAATAAAACGATCTTTTTTAAAACGATGTAGAGCATGTATTAATGTCGGTGGCAAACAATTCGAACATTTACTTTAATAAAATAAATGTAAAATTATTACTATTTGTTTTGATTCAATCAACATTTTTCAGCAACAAAACCTATAACTTCACAGTAAAAGTGATCACTAGTAACAACAACAATTTATGAAATTTGATTCTTGTTTAGAAATGGTAGGCATAATTTTTATTTGTGACTAGTTTTTCTAGAGTATTATACCACTTAGGAATCTTGGTTAGTTGCGTCAACTTTTGAAAAAACTTGCCATAGTAGTGTCCATACTTTTTTTTACACCACGATGACTTAAAGTGGACCGAAGGTAAAAATCTTTCAAAATTTTAGGGAAAAAAAGAAATTTGATTCATTTTTGTGTAAAAACTACAGGCATTCTGAAATTTGTAAGGGTTATAATGGATAGCAGTACTACTTAGGTTGCCGATACAAAAAAAAAATCTGAAATATTTGTAAATTTGTGGTCGTGGCATTTGAAAATATCATATAGGGTGTCAATTTTCGAAGGATTTCAAAATTGATTCTTGTTTAGAAATGACAGGCATATTTTTTTTTTGTGATTAGTTTTCCTAGAGTATTATACCATTTAGGAATCTTGGTTAGTTGCGTCAACTTTTGAAAAAACTTGCCATAGTAGTGTCCATACTTTTTTTTTACACCACGATGACTTAAAGTGGACCGAAGGTAAAAATCTTTCAAAATTTTAGGGAAAAAAAGAAATTTGATTCATTTTTGTGTAAAAACTACAGGCATTCTGAAATTTGTAAGGGTTATAATGGATAGCAGTACTACTTAGGTTGCCGATACAAAAAAAAATCTGAAATATTTGTAAATTTGTGGTCGTGGCACTTGAAAATATCATATAGGGTGTCAATTTTCGAAAATTTTCAGAATTTACTTAGTATTTTCAAAAAAAAATTAGATATATTTTTTTTCTTATTTTTTCTCGAGCAGTGAAGAGCGGGTCCACCCACTGATGCAGACTTATCGTTGAGTTTTGGGACACCCTGTATATGCAACACTGAAACAACCAATTTTCCTCAATCGATCTTATGTTCGGACCTTATCATGAGCTATAAGCTGTGTCTTCACATGGCCGCTGACTTCACTGACCCGCCCCAGCACTTGTCCTGTCTCCAATCCCCAGATGGTGCACGTGGTGTCAATACTGGACGTGCCAATGAGGTTCGGATCAACTTCATTCCAATCGAAAGAGGTCAGCGGAGCGCAGAAGTCCGAGTTCTTATTATTATTAAGAACACACTCAAAATGAGTGTATGGTTCACCCGCGCGCCATATGCGGAGATAGTCACCTACATTAATCAAACGTATATGTATATTTTTATATTAGTAGCAATATTAACCCTTTGACATACAATGACATCCCTAAGACTTCATGTGTTTCATGTGCCATGGTGTAATCATTCACGAAATTACGGATTTCACAGCGACGTCACGACGGATAGGCCACACAATGCTTTTTTTACGGATATTTGACAGGAATTTTTACGGGCTTATATGTCAAAAATTCACATAAACTACAGAGGTGACGGCCGTATCACGAAACTACGGATATGCCTGAGTAGCCCCCCTGACGTCTCCAAGATGTCAAGAAATCTCTTAGACAAATACCAGTCAGTATAATATTATTATTTGTTTTAGCCGTGCATTGATGCTGTTTTTTCTTGAGTGGTAGTCAGTATACCAGTGATCTCACATGGTATTCTACAGAGATCTCAACATGTATTTTATATGTCAAGGGGTTAATACTATAGGGGCTACTATAAAAGAAACAAGTTGGTTTCTTTTTTGCAAGCAAAAAAGAAATGTATCTAAGTCATTAAGACGTTGAAGACCGCATTACAAAATCATATTTTCACATATAATAATAATACTTTATGCACAATTTATACGTATATACATAAAGAATTCACCGATGGTTCCCCCGCACTAGCCCAAGGCTGTCCTGTGGAACCGATCAACAATCTGATTCGACTATATAAAAATTGCGCACACTAAGTTAAGCAGGAAAGGTGGAAGGGAATTTCTGATAATATAATAAATACATACAATACATAATATATATATATACCGGTGTACAAGTGAGCCGGTAATTTTGTTTCGAAGTGACCCACCGGTGGGCATGCGGTCTTCAACGTTTCAATGACAGTCTACAGTTCTTTCCAAACAAAGACAGTCTGTACAACTTACCACTAGTCGCAAGGAGGTCGGGATACACCCCCTTAGAGTCAGGAATCCACATAATTTTCGTAGTGGGATACGGATGGTCAAATGTGCTCTTGGCACTGAATTCACTTGTCTCTTCATCCAATGATATTATTTGTACCTGAAACAAGAAATCACCGGATCCTATTAAAATAGTTCATACAAAGTCGCAATTTTACAGAACAATTTAACCTTTAACTATTGAGGTGGATTTAATTTCACGTAAACACTGACGTGGGGGCCTCAGAGACCCGTATATATATGTGATTGTATTTAAAAATCTTTAGGGTTTTTAAGGCTTAGTGTTTAATATTTAGCTTCAGTGGATGTATTTTAATAAAATATTTTTTTTAATAATTTATTTGTAAAAAATTGACAATCATTTCAAAGTTTAGAAAAATCACATGAGATCATAAATCAGCAAGAATAAATAAAATTATTTTTAAAAATCAACAAATTAGAGTAATTCAAAAATATTATTTTTTAAAAACCTGAGAGGCCCTCACCTCTGTAGTTAAAGGTTAAAGTTGTTATTGTGTAGATTCGTTGTTGTATTGAGTATGTTAGAAATCATTTTAGTGAGTTAAATAATGATGCTAAAAATGAGAAAACCGCCAGAATTATAGTCCCGACTATCTTAACACTAGATTTACCAGACAAGTCAAAATGACTGGTCTTGCAAGATCAAATTAAAGTTCCTACTGTGTGTAACATTTTCTTTAATTCTTCTAATCTTCTTTAATTTATAACAGAAGAATTAGTTTTATGAATTTTATATATATTCGTAACAAATATATACTTTTTTGGTTTTGTCTACCAATAGGTATATTTAAGCTGGTAAATCTAGTGTTAATAGGATCCAGTGGTATCTCCTACTAAAATGCTGATAATGTAACTAACTCAAAGATGCCACTTACTTTATTGTTATACTCCTCGACAAAGCTTCCCAATGCAAGTCGGAATCTTTTGTCAGGCCTCACCGACCAGTTCATAGAGTACAATGGCCATGGAGCTTGATATCTGTGAAGCAGAACATAGATATACTTTGAAATTGAAATTGACACTCTTATGAAGAAATCTTTCAGGACCCAGTGCTGTGTTGTGTACATAGTGTTTTTTGAGACTTTGGTTTTTCTTATAATGTAATTATTTTCAATATTGTCATGTTTTGTCATACCAGTACAAAAAATAAGTCAAATACCAATGATGAAAGGATTGAATGTTAAAATTTTGAAATTTCTTATTGGGTTATTACCCGAATAAAATAAAATAGTTTATTAATAGAGAATTTTAGTACATAAAAATAGCAAGCGCCCCTGTACTAGGTTCGAAACCTGTCCTGCTGGGTACTCCGGTTACTGAATGTATATAATATGAAGAAAAATAAAAGAGATAGAAATATAATATATAAACAAAACTGATAGAAAATAAAATATGTGTATTTATTTATTTTTATATTCTTATTTGTTATATTCTCATTATTATTATTTTTTAAATGTTAGTCTTGATCTGCATCTTTTCCTTCTATATGCAACCTTTCTGCTGACCCTAAACGTCAACTGGTAGATAAAGTCCAAGGGGATTAACACTAGATTTACCAGAGCAGTCAAAATGACTGATCTTGCAAGATCAAATTAAAATTCCTACTACGTGTAACATTTTCTTTAATTCTTCTAATCTTCTTTAATTTATAACAGAAGAATTAGTTTTATGAATTTTATATTATTTTATATATATATTTGTAACAAATATATACTTTTTTGGTTTTGGTAGAAATATGTATATTTAAGGTGGTAAATCTAGTGTTAAGTTCGCCTTTTGTAAAATGTAGTACCAATTAGGTTAGCAACTAAACCTGACACTTACTTGTAAATCTCTTTCCTTTTAGTACCAGATCCTGAAGTATTCGCGCTTGTGTGCGCCATCGCCATTGTTTTAACAATCTGGAATTATTTCAAAGATTTAAATTAAGAGTTTAAAAACCAAAATTACGTTCTAAAACTCATTTGGAAATCGTATAATTGCAACGTTTAGCTGCAGTATAGGTGTCACATCACAAAACAAATGAATATGCAACTATGCAGTATGTTATGCTTAACGTGTTATTATTAGAACAAAAAATAACATGAATTAAATGATTAACATTTGCAACACAAACGTGTTAATTATAAAATTCATTTGAAATAATACCGTTTCTAAGAATTATAACAATTTTTACAGAAAAATAATAAATAAACAAGCAATTTTTAAGCAAACATACACAAATGACAGATTTTGCGAACAAATACAAGACCGCTTAGTGTGTATATTGTAATTTACGTAGGCACTGAATACACGGATCCGAATAAACACTTATTATTTATCAGTATTTAACTCTGGACTTGTTAAATAGTTTTAGCCGCAGAAAATGTGCAAAGTAAGGTCCATGTTGGCTTCTTGAAAACGAAATTTGACAGATAAAAATTATTGCTAGAGTAAAAATTTACAATTCAAATTCGATTAATTTTTAAATATAATTTTTTTATATAATTATAAATGTAATTTTATACATTATTGTTTATCACAACTTATAGTTTTTCTTTTCTTATATTAACATCATTAAAAGCCGACTGCTAATTGTCAAGCAATGTTTAATTGCTTTCAATTATTATTTCTACCAAGTATAATACCACTAATTTAATTTAGAATAAGTATCGAATGTAAAACATATCTATATTTTATATTTAATACCTACATGTAAATGAGTTAAACATCTACATATCAACGACTACATTAACACGCAAAACAATAAATCTATAATTACAGAACTAATGTATATAATTACATGTGGCCTAAATACCCCAGACATTCCTCCACATCAAATTGCACTCACGCACTATTACTATTACGTCGACCTTAATTCGACGCGTGCGCATTCTAAGTGCCGTTTAAGGACGCTCGCTTTCTTTCATTACGTCAAGTCTGACTCCCTATCGGGAACTGGTGTAATAGATTAATTATGCAATATAATGTAACCATTGCGCTTAGTTCTTTTTCCTGTATTTACTTTTAGAAAAATAAAATAAAGTTTAAAATGTTTATTCCAATATTATTTTAACCGATTCCTAGAAATCAGCTTTCGTAAGATGCCGCTTAAAAATAGACTCGATTAAAAATGATTATAAATATGTCGTAACAAGCGAATCATTTAAGACAATATAATAATCAACTGGTCAAGGTTGTTGCCATTAATATATCCCACGCATTTTGTTCTCAAAATCGATCGACAATCAATTTTAATTAGATTTCGGACATCAGCTACCCGTTCAAGTGAATTATTCGACTTAACATATTGTTTTAAAAACGATGTTGTCACGTGTATATTTTTAATATGTAATATGTATTATTGTAAACTACATAACAATAGGCATGTGGACAGATTTTGAAATTGCCTTTTATAATGCAGGTACGCGTCTAATATTACTGAAAAACACAATATTTCAGTAAAAAACTAAGTATATTACTTAAATATTGCGTTTTTAAATATCGGTTTTAAATTATGCGGGAAAACGCTCATGGCAGCATGTGACGTCACGGACCGATATCACGCAATTTGACGAACGAAGAAAACAAAATAACATTTATTAAATATATTTCGCGTGTTAAACATGAATTTCAAACTTTACAAGAGTTGTGTAGAATTTATTAAACTATAAATAAAACTTATGTCTTTATTTGATGCTAGAAACTCTCCCAACATAAACAAATCAATTCTGGTCAAATTTTGAGCTATTTGCGTTAATAAATCCTTGTTCCATTGTTGTCAATTGTTAGATAATTATTTTTTCACCAAACAGCGAACAAACAACGAGTTAACTAACTTGAATGATGTAAAAATTAAACAAAACACGAAGTAAAACAACACAGCCCTTTCTTTGACACTGACATATTTACTGGGGCTTGACGTCATTCTCCCTGATTGGTGTTTCAATGAGCATGGCCGATTGCAGTATTTTGTACTTTTATTTTATTGAAAATCTTAATGATCTCAATTTAATTTACAAAATTGAGTAATTCATTGCAATACTTTTAACATGTTTTCCCACTAAAATCATTATTTCATCATTTTTTTAATACTGTCCACACGTCTGTTGTATATAGACTGTATTACAGGCCGCCATCTCTTCTTATTCTTATTGTATTATTTTATGTTTATAAGAAAAGATAATAATAGAATAGTTAGCTAGTAAAAATACATACAAATCACGGACTGATTGAAGTCAGGTAGTAAATAAAACCATTTAATATCCTGTTGGACCAATAGTATACGATGTATACCTATACCAGGAGATGAATGTTTGGAGCCGAATTGTAGTATCATATGTCAGATGCCGCTTGAAGAAAAACTGTATTTACTATGAAATAGTGGTTCCCAAAGTTGACTGGTATTTGATCCATCTAAAAAATCTAATCTTGGGATCTACTTAATGCCGTCTTATTTGTCCTAATTGGAATGAAAAAAATGAAATTACAAAATACGTTTTAGGGCCTTCTCAATATTATTTATATCGCTATTAGTTTAAGAATGTCTGTTACGATAAACAAATTAACAAAAAAAAAATAGCATCATATTTTAGTTTTTGACTAAAAGATTTTTAAATTTGCAACACTCGTTTTGACATGACTCGCTTGACAGCTCTATTTCCCTCACAGAATAGATACTATCAATAATAAAAAATACGCATATATCGCAAAATCTAAAATAAGACACGTGACCTATGGATGCATATTTACCCATACATTGTCTAGGTACATAAAAATGATTAACCTTTCATCTGCAGTATAATTATTTCAATACAACGGGGCCACAGTTCATGGTCTCGACATTCACCATAATAGCATTGTTGCTCTGTTCACCCATAATCTGATTATTTGAGGCCATTTCCTGGCACTTGTGACGTTACAATAAATAGCCAGGAATCTTTTGGGAATACGTAGCATAGGCACTAAAGGCGTGCGCTTGCTCATCGGACTACAATGGCTTCAGAAAGGCGTATGACGAGAAGAAGAGCACAAGAAACTCGTAAAATTACAATTAAGTCGAATATTAATTGTCATTTATGTTTATTCTTCATTTATTAAAAGCTTCAGATATCTATTAAAAATGATTCTGTCAAACGTAAACTCACATGTCAAAAATAAAACAAAAAAAACGATCATTTATGTTTGTTGTATAATGTATTTTATTTTATTGGATACAATTGTTATTTTTATTTATTTTTAACACTAACACTGTCTTCATTTATCTTGAGCTTGTCCAATCCTATAGTATAATATAATATAATCAATAGTCGCCACTGAATCGTATTGTTAATCAATATAATTATTTATTTAAAAGAACTGACATAGATGCTTTTTCCTACAACAAGCCAAAATACTAACCTAACTATCTTTAACTAACTAACTAACCAGTGTTTTAATTTTGTCCTTTTTTCTTTTCTTTTTCTCTTTTTTTCTCTATTCCTTAAATCTATTTGGTTTTTGGCTTTTTATTTTTATTATTGTGTAACATCTAAACTATGTATTTTCGTAATATTATTAGAAGTGTCATCTATCCCTTTATTTATTTTATCTCTAGCACGCCGTCCTATCCTATAATTAAAATTTCATTTAGTTTGTATAATATTATAGTAGTCCTTTTTATAATATATTGTATGTTAATTTTGGAGGCTTAATAAATAAATTATTATTTTCTGTTGTAAATGAGGTAATAAAACGACAATTACAAATTTTTTTAGTGTCAGAACTAATTTTAATTCTTAAATTTGTAATATCAAAAATTAAAAACGCAATTACAATGTAGTCTGATGTCATGTTACAATGCATTTATTAAGAAAACTAGCTTTTACCCGCGGCTTCGCTCGCATTTAAGTAATTAAATAAGTATCAGAAATCATTTCAATAGAAACGAATCAATATGATTCCAAACAGCTGAAACTATAGTCAATTGGAAACTATAGTACAAAATAATTTAATTTTTTAAAATAAAAAGTATCCTATGTTACTTGTAGTACCTCCAAAAATATGTATAGAATTTTTCATGATGATCGGTCAAGTAGTTGTTGCGTGAAAACGTAACAAACAAACTCACATTCACATTTATAATATTAGTAGAGATATTAATAATTATAATAAAATGCAAGCATATATTACAATTAAGAAATATGAGATAAAGTTAATTGATCTCGTAACCTACCAATGTACGTTTATGATTATGCATTTTAATTCATTGCATTGCATGTAAAAAACACAGGCTTCAGCGCTTACGGGTTCGTTCTCATTTTGCCCGCCAAATGACGACCCATTCTAAAATTAACCACAAGAAGTATTTTAAATTAATCAAAACAAAAGAGGGATCAATATCTATTATTTCAGTTACTGATAATAGAGTAATGAAATGAAATGAAATTTGTTTATTAGCATAGGCACTAAAGTTAGACTCTACCGTGACTTCGGAAACGCGTATGACGAGAAGAAGACCACAAGAAACTCGCCAATCAAAGCCTGTACTAACTAAAATTAATAAGAACCGATCGGGACAAATCTAACAGTGTAATAGGAACTACGGTTTATTTTAATTACCAGTTGACCCGTAATTAAATTAAGTAATGTATTATGTTTTTATGTTAGATTACGTATTTTTAAGTATTTGAAAATTCCTTAGTTGCTAAATTGACTGCTAAATTTTTATCAGAGACAGGTGCTCCCGTATGTATACCTCCTCATTATTTTTCAATCTCAGATTCACTGAGTAGAATTCAAAACTCCAAATGTCATGCAGCCGTACAAAACAAAATAGACCAATCACACGCTTGAAACATTGTTGACGTAATATTTGACCAATGATAATAATCCATTGCAGCTGTCTACTGTCACTTAGCTGTCATTACGTTCTGTTACACGCATTTATAAGAATTCGTTTCAATTGTTACTTATTAAATATTATTTAATATTAGTTAATGTTTAAACTAGATATTTGATATATATAAGTTTAATATATATATACAACATATTACTATTTTATTTTCATTACTGTCTAATAGTTCTCGCGTTTAAAGATTTACTATTAAAATTAAATAAAATGCATTTAAGCAATGATCAGATGATCACATATAAAGCTACGTTCAAGCGCTGTCTTTAAATTAGCCTTAGTTTCGTAGGGCTGAGTGACATTTGTAATTTTGAACTGTGGGCTTATCACTGGCTTTCGAACCGAGTTCGCTTCAAGCGATTTGTATGGAAATTTGAGCAGCGCCACCGCGTGCGGATTTGGAACTACAATATTTTAGATACTTTTTGTTAATTTTCGAACGTCTCGATCTTTCGTTCATTTGATAGATTGCTGGTGCTCGTTAGTGGTTAGTAAAAATTCATGATCCCGATTGCTAACGGATCCGTTTTACTTGTGACAGTTCGATTCGAAAGCCAGACTAAATTCGTGATAAGCCCACTGTACTCAGTGAATGTATGCGTAATTTCTTATTATTTTTAACTAGCAATGAAGGTGTTTAAATACACACAGAGATCTCAGTAGAATTGCCGATCAAGTATAGCTCTGTATATACCTAAATATATAAATAGTTATAATGTACGATATCCTGATGTCAGTGTAGACGATGAAACAATCTCCAAGACGGACAGATAACCGGACACAAAAATGGCCTTGCTTTGTCTTGCGCGTTCAATTGAATTGCTTAAATTACCATTAGTATAGCAATATCGCCCTTTTGACGTAGACAGTGTGCGTTTATTGAATATATATAGTATATTAAACGAATGCACTTATTTTTAAGTTTTAATATTATGTGTACACGAATTTAGGATAACACTGAGTATAATTGAGATTTTAGTCAAAGATTAAAAAAAATAATTAGTTTTTAGTTTTTTTTTCTTGTTTTTTTGGTTTTCTTATATGTTTGGTTTAATAATCCCTATTGGAAATTGAATTATCTCGTTGTGCAAAGCTGTTCAGTACTATAAGATTCGTTATCGATTGTAAAATGAAACATTTCATTTTTACCACCGCAAGCTTTAATTGACTGACAGATAGCACGACATATAAAATACTTTTAAATTATATTTTATAATGTGCCAGTAGTAGAGACTATATATATCTATATATATAAATATATATATATATATCAACGCACAGCCCAAACCGTCGGGCTGGCAGGTAGATATTATGGCATAGATATTATGACGTAGGCATCCGCTAAGAAAGGATTTTGATCAATTCTGCCCCCAAGGGGATAAAATAGGGGATGAAAGTTTGTATAAATCTTATTAGATTTTCGACTGATTGAACTGAAATTAAAGATTGGAGTTACTGTGATGAAGACGTTTTTACACACGCTAAACAAAAATAAAGCCGCAAAAACTATACCTAATTAATAATAATACTTCTTAACGGGAGCGAAGCCGCGGGCATCAGCTAGTATAATATATATCATTTACTTTTAGTAAATTGGCTCCAATAGAGCACTTTTACTCGTCAATACAAATACAAATAAAATAATTAATTTAATAATTATCAAATTGATTTAGCTGCTGTATACTGGCTTTGTCCACTTACATACTAATGTCATAATAATAAATTATAAATCTACTATGATTTAGAAGAATAGCTGCTGTATAGGGGCATTGGCATCCTATTGTATACCTAAGGGTAAACATAAAATGACATAGATTATGTCCAAGCTTTTTTATCTATAAGATATTCATCTAACGTGTAATATGATTTTCTTGAACTGATAAAGAGGGAGGCTACTAATATCATCGGGCAGTTTATTATATGACTTTATGCCAGCCCCGATGAAACAAAAACATACCAGTCCCTATGTTGTAAATATATTTGATGTTATTAGCTAAACAGTATTGAATATTCAGTGCGATACGTATTGCGTGTGTTCGAAAACAGAACCAGGCATTTTTCGTGTAGTGAATCACAAATGTGAATTGCTTCAGTAAATCCAGTCATGTCAAGGACTGCAATGTGTCGTACGATAAAATACTTTTATAATCTGTGGGCTTATCACAAATTTAGTCTGGCTTTCGAATCGAGCTGTCACAAGTAAAACGGATCCGTTAGCAATGGGGATCATGAATTTTTACTAACGACTAACGAGCACCAGCAATCTATCAAATGAACGAAAGATCGAGACGTTCGAAAATTAACAAAAAGTATCTAAAATATTGTAGTTCCAAATCCGCACGCGGTGGCGCTGCTCAAATTTCCATACAAAACGCTTCAAGCGAACTCGGTTCGAAAGTCAGACTAAAATTCGTGATAAGCCCACTGTTTTTACTAATTATTCATGCTATTTTTTGTTTAAAATATAATTCTTCTAAAAATAGCTTCTGAGATATTCAATACAAATAAACTATGCACAATAACAACTTTAAATAGCTCTGTTATAAAATTGCGATTTTGTACATCCAAGAAAATAAAACGAATAAAAGTTACCGAATGCGATCGGATAATCAACGGTGGCGGAGTGATAGGGAATCCAGACCACATTATTTTAGTGTAGCAAAAGTAATTAATGAGATATGCATGCCTGTTTGGGGAAGAGGGGGGGGGGGGGGGGAGCAGAGGGGATTGAGGGGGAGGGGGAGGGGGGTCAACCTACGGCCATGTCGTACCAAGTTAATTTACCTAACAAAACGATTGCCAAATCGCATATTAATAATCTATTCAAGATACAGTCGATTGATCGAATTTTATGTTACACACATTAATTATATTATAACGCGGATGTTGCGACAATTTGCTCTCATTATTGGTATGAACTTTAACTATTGTAAAAGTGTAACGTTCACTTTTCTTCAGCTTTACTTTGAGTCAAAGAAACTACAGTCTGTCAATTGAACCATTGATAAATTTGTTTTGAAAGATGATTAATTTACAGTCAATCAGGAATGTACTTGACTACTAATTTATTTAAAATATTTATTTAGTAACTAACTGTTGCCAGGGACTTCGTTCGCGTAATAATGAAGATATAAAGTACTATGAAGTTTAAATTTTAACATGAAAAAGCAGTTATTGTGACATAACTGTAATAGTTAGACATATGGTATCGCATACTTTTTTGTAGATATTGATAAACTGTAGTTTACAGAGGAAACATTTGATTGTGTGTTTGTATGTATTTAATAGGCTCCGAAACTGCAGGACCGGTTTGAAAAATTATTTTACCATTAGAATCCTATATTTTTCCTGATGAACACAGGCTATAGAATATTTTCAAAAACGTTAGGAATCCGTATGAAAACTTCAATAATGTAACCCAAAGTGTGAAAATAAATCGTTATATTGCGTACGCTGCGGAAATTATTGACAATAGAGCAAAGTGATGTACTACAGTTTTATAGAGGACATCAATATCTACAAAAAAGTCTGCAACACCATATGTCTAACTATTACAGTTATGTCACAATAACTACACATTCATGTTAAAATTTAAACTTCATAGTACTTTATATCTTCATTACTACGCGAACGAAGTCGCTGGCAACAGCTATGATTTATATTCGGACAATTTTGAAACCATAAATAAATATTATTTATAAAAAAACAATAAGTAGTATCTCTTTTATTTGTAATTCGATATTTCTTATTTCTGAAACTGTAATGAATTTATCGACGCTATATATGCGATTTGAGATTGAGATAGAAATGGAATCGAAAAAAAACCTAATTTTAATTGAAATATTAAATTCATATGTAATATTGCAAAGAATAGCCCGCCTTTTTCTTATTTTTTCTTCTTCTTCTTTATTAATGCCCTCAGATGTCTAATGAAGACACTTCTGCCAATGTCGAGTATTAGTATTACCCAATAAGAGATTACAAAATTTTCATTCACACGTAAACGTTCATATCAAAAAAAAACAGCGTAAGTCTTCTAATCGATAATCCACCTTTTTTCTCCACAATTTTATTGGGACTGATTGACGTTGACCATCGTCTTTTTATAAAGCTTAACACTAGAACTATGAGCCGGTCAATATGACCTATTTTTACCAACCGGTCAAAATGACCGGATGACTTGTGCGTGCAAAGTATTAAATATAATTCAATAAATTGATTGTAGAATTGTAAATACAGTGGATCCCCGACAATCCGGCCCCTGTCTAATCCGGCGCCCCCTGTAATCCGACATGACTTTGAACACATATTACAATATAACATATAGAATCTTATCATTGGATACATATGTAATTTGTCCGATTACAAGGTACTCTTTTGTAAAAAATTCCGGACTATAGGGGGTCTTAGGCAGTGCTCTATAATCCGACAAATTCGATAATCCGACACTGCCCTGCATAATGTTTGTCGGATTACCGGAGGTCCACTGTAATAGAATCGTTTACAAAGAATAACGAGTAGGGTTGTATATAAAAGTCTTGTGAAGAATTTTTGAAACCGGTCACATTGACCGGTTAGTACTTTTAGTGTTAAAGTTTCAAAAAGAGGTTGCGATCGCATTTTCTTGGTTCATTTATATGATTTATATATATAGGAGCATAAATTTAAAACAGCTAGACTAGCTAGAAATAATATTTGATTAGATCGGGAATTGAACCTGTGAACAGTAAAACAAATGACTAAATATAATATCATTCAAGGAAATGATGGCTTTAGATCGATTTGCGATCAACAGTGAAATCCTACAATGTAATTAGTACATAAAATAATAAGGTGGGGGACCTTAAAATTCAGAGACGAAGCCCGCGTCCGCCATTCGCCGCGCGACTCTTACGCGCCAACTCACGCGTCGCGAGTTCTATAAGTTATTTCACGACCGAAAAATGGAGCCCAAATTCTATGTAAGTCCTCCCCTTTTTATGGGTAGGAATGTGGTTTAGACCCAGGAGGAAAATCTCGAATCATCTGTGCCAGTGTCTTTAAAAAATAAAGTGTCATGTGTGTCGCTAATACCTAGACTCCTTTTCTAGGCCACATTTCTATTCTCTATTGTTTTAACGTGAAAACTTTGGGAATGTTATCGCGATCGTGTTGCTACTTAGTGATCTTTATACGGTATTGTTTTATTTAAAATCTTCCAGCTTATAAATCTTTTTTAATAATTGTGCGTCTTAAAACAAACAATAAAAATTCTCAGGCGGTTACTTTTTAAGAACCGCTTTCGCAATTAAGTATTTTATGTATATAATACGATTAGATATATTTATATGTCGATTTAAATGACCATAACACTAGTATTGTAGTAATATCGGTGAAGTGAAAGCTCGAAGCAGCTTTGTTGATAGTTACAGCCTGCAACGGTGCATGTGTATTTAATAAATAATACAATTGTATTTATTCGGTTTCTCTGCAATGCAACGTGTTAATTCAATAAACATACGTTCAAACAATACAATTTCTAACATTGTTATATCATCTTCGTTTGTTTTTGAACGGTTTCGAAATTTAAATTTATTATGACATTTTTCTTTCTTTTGTTTTTTTTTTGTAACTATCATATCGTTTTTTTTATTTTATTTTAGCTGTTGTTTGTTATATTATTTGCCATGTATTTTGTTAAGCGCTATACAATTGTATTTTTTTCTTAATTTTTAAAACTACCTTTGTTTTTAATTGCATTCAGCAAGCATAAGGGTTCTTTTTATAATTTATTGTATTAATTAGCAATAATCTGTAGCTTTGATTAAAAGTTAATATAAATTCTGTATATTTTTGATCCATAAGTTGGAAGTTACGTAATGTTTTTAATACCATGTAACCTATACCATCTTCTTAAAGGGTAAGTTCACATCTAGAAACCAGTCTTATCTGACGATTTATGTCCTAAACTGTAGGTAATTTAACTTGATAGCTTAAGCCGTATTCCAAGTTGGTTGGAAAGGGACAATTGTCAATAGAGGTCAATGATCCCAATCAATGTGCGTTGTTATTCTTGTACAAAATGTAGCTAGATAAATTCTCTCATAAAAATATTCTATTTATGCAGTACCTTAAAACATGTAGAGGTTGCTCTTCTTAACTGTGTCAATCGAGTCAATGCTCAAGTTGCGTATGACGGGGGGTTTCGTAAACTTGCTTCAGATCTTGCTAATTAATTAGATATTTAATTACTTAATAAAATAATTATGTACGCGGTATTTAATTGTAACATGAAGGAAGTGAATATTTGGAACAATTGAGTGAGTATTTTGTTATATATCGTCAGAATAACAATAAATATATTATCTTAAACGTCTTCGGACATATTCGTGGACATATAGTTGAATTTATTCCGCAACAGTGTAGAAAACAAAAATTGGTTTGTGGTATTGCGCGCCAATTGACAGATGACACTTGCTTTTTTTGTCGTTGTACTTTCATTTTAAAGCAAAGCGATCGAGCCTATACAGCCCCATGCATACTTGCGTTTTTACACATTTTTCAGATCAGTGATTCTGGCCTTTTTTTGTTGCGGCACATTTTTAACGATTTCAAATGAGGCGGCACACTTTTAAAATTTAGTTGAGAATAGACATAGCCATAGACATTGAGCATAGACTTCAATATCATTCAGGCTATATAAGATCTAAAATACCCCTAATATGTCAATGTTACCGCATCCAAATCCTTCGTAGATTATCAAAAAGCATATTCTCGAGATAATAATAGTAATTTTCTAATCATGATCTCTAAATTTATCTCCAGCTGTGGGTGTTTTAGACAGATTTATCGGCACAAACTTGCTAAACAATATATAATTTTAGTTGAGTTTTTCAATACATAAATAAGAAGATAAATTTTAAAAATATATATATATATATATAAGTAATATATAATATATATATATATATATATATATATATATATATATATATATATATATATATATATATATATATATATATATATATTGTAAATATTAAGTTTAATAAACTTAATAGTGCCTTAGAGATACTGATGTGTCATAATAACCCAGATATATTTATGACAATAAAAGGAAAAAAAGATGACACTGACAAAACAAATGTCTTCTTCTTCTTTTATTAATGGCCTCAGATATCAATAAAAGAAAATTCTGCCGATGTCGAGTGTTCGAGCAGTAGCCCAATAAGAGATTATAAAATTTTAATGCACACGTAAACCTTCATGTCAAAAGTTGATTCCCATATTTAAAAAAACCCTATCTCTAATTGTCTCTGGTTAGACAAAAACGTATTTACATTGATATACAATGCCTTAATACTAAACAAAAATAACATCCACATATGAAATCAACGCCTGCAATGTCGAGTGTTCAGGCAAAAACCCAATAAGAAATTATAAAATTTTAATTCACACGTAAACCTTCATGTCAAAAGTTGATTCCTATATTTAAAAAAACCCTTTCTCTAATTGTCTCTGGTTAGACAAAAACGTATTTACATTGATATACAATGCCTTAATACTAAACAAAAATAACATCCACATATGAAATCAACGCCTGCAATGTCGAGTGTTCAGGCAATAACCCAATAAGAAATTATAAAATTTTAATTCACACGTAAACCTTCATGTCAAAAGTTGATTCCTATATTTAAAAAAACCCTATCTCTAATTGTCTCTGGTTAGACAAAAACGTATTTACATTGATATACAATGCCTTAATACTAAACAAAAATAACATCCACATATGAAATCAACGCCTGCAATGTCGAGTGTTCAGGCAATAACCCAATAAGAAATTATAAAATTTTAATTCACACGTAAACCTTCATGTCAAAAGTTGATTCCTATATTTAAAAAAACCCTATCTCTAATTGTCTCTGGTTAGACAAAAACGTATTTACATTGATATACAATGCCTTAATACTAAACAAAAATAACATCCACATATGAAATCAACGCCTGCAATGTCGAGTGTTCAGGCAATAACCCAATAAGAAATTATAAAATTTTAATTCACACGTAAACCTTCATGTCAAAAGTTGATTCCTATATTTAAAAAAACCCTATCTCTAATTGTCTCTGGTTAGACAAAAACGTATTTACATTGATATACAATGCCTTAATACTAAACAAAAATAACATCCACATATGAAATCAACGCCTGCAATGTCGAGTGTTCAGGCAATAACCCAATAAGAAATTATAAAATTTTAATTCACACGTAAACCTTCATGTCAAAAGTTGATTCCTATATTTAAAAAAACCCTATCTCTAATTGTCTCTGGTTAGACAAAAACGTATTTACATTGATATACAATGCCTTAATACTAAACAAAAATAACATCCACATATGAAATCAACGCCTGCAATGTCGAGTGTTCAGGCAATAACCCAATAAGAAATTATAAAATTTTAATTCACACGTAAACCTTCATGTCAAAAGTTGATTCCTATATTTAAAAAAACCCTATCTCTAATTGTCTCTGGTTAGACAAAAACGTATTTACATTGATATACAATGCCTTAATACTAAACAAAAATAACATCCACATATGAAATCAACGCCTGCAATGTCGAGTATTCGGGCAATAACCCAATAAGAAATTATAAAATTTTAATTCCCACGTAAACCCTCATGTCAAAAAAAAAGTCTAAATAAGGAATAAAAAATAAGTTACATAATGACAAACAACGAACAGGGAAGACGATTTGTTATACAAGTCGCTACTAACATATGATTTTGTGTAAAAAAAGATTCTCTCATGGATCTAATACATAACATCGTCTACATTGCCTATATTGTCTTCACTACATACCGTTTTCAATCATCAATCACTTCAGTAATATTAAAACGCAAAATATTTTTTTTGTATGAATCTTTTTGGTTCCGCTATCCACCGATAGGTTCGCATTAATTTTCACTCTATATGAAGACAAACTTTTGACATTAACGAAATAGTTGGGTTTTCAGTGTTAAAACTCGCAGTAGAGGCATTTAATCATAACGAAAATATAATTATTATACAAAAATTGAAGCCCTTTTTATACGTCTTTAGTACTAGTATTTCATTTTTATGTAAAGCCCTGTAGAATCCACTATTATCGAAATAATAAAAATTGTCAAACTATAATACAAAACTTAATCAATAGTAATTAAGACGTTACAACTTAATTAAAAACAGTAAATATAAAATAAAAATAAACTATTAAAAATAATAGAAGAAATACAGAAAGCTTTGCATTTAACGATATCATGTTACAAAACTAACAAAAAAAAAACAAAAACAATCCAAAATAAACAAAAACAAAAACTATATAAAGAAAAAGAAAACAAAAACAAAATAATATCGCGTTCTATTGTTAAAATTTTACGGATGTCAAATAATTTTAATGAGTTATTTTGCCTATTTCTGACGTATGTATGTATATATATATATAGCAAAGTATGGTTGAACTAAAAAGTTACATGTACGTATTCGTGTAATCTGAGAAACAATGCCTCTTGCAGTAGTTGTGACAACTTTTTTTAAAGTTACGCTTATATTATGTTATTACTATACATTCACAGCATTGTTTATACTAAGATACATAATATATATTTTCTACAATAATCCAATGACATTTACACACAGCGTTCAGAAATATCTATAGATTTTAAATTTTATTTTATTGTTTAAATTTTAAATTTCAGAACTGATATTTAATTTTAAAAAAGAAATAAACAAATGCCACGTAAAATTTAATTATAAATTCAATTGTTTTTATTGTTTATATAAGCTGTTTTTAAAGTAGAGCACGGTCTATGATTACCATAGACAAAAGTCTAGATTGATAGAGTATAATATTCCTATAGCTGTTGCCAGCGACAGCGAAATGATTTATTTGTATAAGGATCAATACAAAGGTATGAATAACTTGGTCTGATTTTGGTCGGAATTTCTATTAACTACAATAGTTAGACATATGCTATCGAGACATTTTTTGTAGATATTGATGTGTTCTTTAATATTGTAGAACATTTTTTTGTTCTATCATCAATAGTTTTCTCAGCGCATACGATGAAAGACATTTTATGGTATATTTTGGCAACCTTGGATTATATTATTGTAGTTTTAGTAAGGATCCTTACTTTTACCTGTAATTTATATAGCCTATAGTGATCATGTGATAATGTAGCATTCAAATGGTGAAAGAATTTTATGAAATCGTTACAAACGTACAAAATACAAATCTTTATAATATTAGTATAGGTATAGATATTTATATATAATTTAAATAGAGATATGTATTTTTAAAAAACAAAGCCAAGTAAGCCAAACCATGGCTCAGTGTGGGCCATAATCAAAGGATGGCACGCAAGGGTCGGCTAGGTCACGCTCGCGGTCTGGCAGTAGGGGTAACGTCGTGAGTGGAATGGCGCAACTGACACAGTTCCCGCGGTCGCACACCAGAGGACGCGGAAGTCACTGGGACCTTTTTACGATACCACATGGGAGCAATCTTATTTAGGATGCTTCAACTCCTATCAAACGCCGCAACTTCTACTTCTCTTTTTAGATGACTTCAGAAGTTGCTACGTTTAATAAGAATTGTATATTCATCTTCTTTTATTAATGACTTCAGAAGTTTAATATAGACAATCCTCCCAGTTTTCTGATAATTATATATATATATATTTATATATATATATATATATACCCCAGTTACTGAACTAGATGTATGATAGAAAGATAATAATTCGGAATTTTCTATTGACAATTATTATTGTTTAAATAAAAACTATATAATTTGCTCAATTATATATTTTTTCATATGTAAACAAATTAATATCCCTACTAATATTATAAATGTGAATGTGAGTTTGTTTGTTACGTTTACACTTAACCGATCATCATGAAACTTTATACACATATTTTTGGAAGCACTAGAAGTAACATAGGGATACTTTCTATTAAAAAAAAATATTTACTATAGTTTCAGCTATTTGGAATAATATTGATTCATTTCTATTGAAATGATCTCTGATACTTATTTAATGTCTTAAATGCGAGCGAAGCCGCGGGTAAAAGCTAGTAAATAATAATTCTCACAGTAATTTTGTCCGGTACGTTGCAAAATAGTGAAAAGCTAAGGTCATCAACGCGTGTCCTCGTGGTTGGGTATACAGGTTTGATGCCGGATTCTATTTGGAACAAGGTTCGACTCTCAAACTTTTAGCCAATACGCTTCCTGTGCACATATCGTAGACCTCCTATTGTCCAGATTTTGGCGCCCAGATAGCGTGTCGTAAGAAAAGGTGGGCGAAAACATAATGTCTCTGTGGGAGTGTCTAAACATTGAAATAATAATTATAATTCACAATCGTATTACTAAACTTACATACATTATTTATTATTGGAGTCACTTTAAAAGAAATATTATTTCTTCTATTTCAATTTGACATACAGGCAGAATCAATTTTAAATCATCTGACGCAAGAAAAAATTCCCCACGTTCTACAAATATATTTCCCATAAACACGGGGAAAGTAAACGAATTTTTACTGGCAACACCTATATATATATAGATAAATAAAATTAATCTAGCTTAGTTGACGCGTCCTAAGTATACCATGCGAGATCGTTGGTATATCGACTACCGTTTTAAAAAGAACAGCAAATAACAGCAGATACAAATAATTCAATAATATTGTACTGTTTGATATTCGCCTAAAATATTTATTGACGTCTCCGAGACGTTTATTGTCTGTCAAGGGGATAAGAACGAATGAAGATAAATTTGTTTAATTATTGACATTGATTGGTTATTATTATTATTTTTCATGCTATTTAGACTTTGATATTTTATTATTAACTAGCTGTTGCCCCCGACTTCGCTCGAGTAGTAATAAAGATATAAAGTACTATGAAGTTTAAATTTTAACATGAAAAAGCAGTTATTGTGACATAACTGTAATAGTTAGACATATGGTATCGCACACTTTTTTGTAGATATTGATGTCCTCTATAAAACCGTAGTACATCACTTTGCTCTATTGTCAATAATTTCCGCAGCGTACGCAATATAATGTTTTTTTTTTTTGTATTTCTTCCACATTTTGAGTTACATTATTGAAATTTTCATCCGGGCTTTTGAATATATTCTATAGCCTATGTTCATCAGGGATAATGTACGATTCTAATGGTAAAAGAATTTTTCAAATCGGTCCAGTAGTTTCAGAGCCTAATCAATATATACAAACAAACATTCAAATGTTTTCTCTTTATATATTAGTATAGATATATATTGTATTTTGTAAGACTGTAAGACCATGCAAGTGACTGTACTTTTAAAAAAGCCTAATATTTCAATAATAATTAATCTTTCACGTAACCAAACGCTTGTTACGTGGAAACCGGTCAAGCGAAGTACGAGATATGCAGCTAGCTTGTAGAGCAGGAATTTTAAATCAATAAACTTCATAATTTGTGTAGGATATAATTGAAATTCCTGGCTAGAGTCTAAAATATTGTGAAAAACTGCAGTCGAGTAAAAGTCGATATTTATGTCGTTGAGAATCGATAATACAGCAATAAGATTATAATATACTAACTTTTATCCGAGGCTTCGCTCGCATTTAAGTCATTAAATAAGTATCAGATATCATTTCAATAGAACTATACTCAATATTTTAGTCTGACTGTACTCAATTGGAAACTATAGTAAAAAATAATTTATTTTTTAAATAAAAAGTATCCTATGTTACTTGTAGTACCTCCAAAAATATGTGTACAAAGTTTCATGATGATCGATTAAGTAGTTGTTGCGTGAAAACATAACAAACAAACTCACATTCACATTTATAATATTAGTAGGGATTATTAGCGTAGTCATAATTGATTTGGTTTTTTGTCACCAAGTACATGCTCATGAAGAAGAAGATGGTGATGGAGCAACTGGGTCTTCCTGTTGTTAGTTGTTTGTATTCACTGAGGTTCATTATTCCAGTTGACATGAACGTGCGGTTAATAGTTAGGTTATATTTTTTAATAAATATCATTTAAAATATGTAATAATTAAAAAAAAACGCGTCTTAATTTTCAATATAGAACTCATAAAAAAAAGTTTTAGTCAAATCAAAAATGTATGGGTTAATTTTAGCCAAAATCCGTACGATTTGTAAAAGAACTGCAAATATAGCACGATTCAAATTCAAGACTATTTTATCACGATGAACTTTATAAGGCGGCCTTGTCGACCGACCAGTCGACCGACCAGTCGCCCGATTAATATCATAATTTATCAAAAACTATCGACTGGTCGATCAATCGAGCGTATCAATCAAAATATTAAATGACTATTTTAGAAAGTAATAGTGTTCTATATATTTAGTATGGTTTTGTAACACTTTCGTTTTGCGTATTGTTATTGTTTTAATCATTGTTACATGAATTGGATTGGTTTTTTGATCTTATAGGACTGCGGTGGGGGGGACGGGGCGTCAAATGGTCCACAAAACAAAAAATTGCTGGATATTTTTTATTGTTATTTTAAATTTAGTGCCAGTGTTGAGCCTATGACTATATTATTATAATTTGCGAGTATATTTTACATATAATATTATATTTTACATATAATATTATATTGCGATATGAATTTAGTATTTTAGTTTAAATTATTAATACTTAAATAACGTTGATTAAGCTAGACGATATCTCACGGTGGTTATACGCTTATTTTATTTTATTTTATTTTAAGAAATAGGAAACACTACAGATTACAAGTAAATACATAATATATAAATATGAAACAAATATAAACTTATAATCATATTAGAGTCGAACACAAAATATATAGAAAAAACAAAAAACCATTAAAACAATAGTAAAAGGAAATTATTTAAAATTATTCGTCGAAGCGAAGCCGAAGCGACCACACGTATCCTGATAATGCCACGTAAAGTGGCGAAACGCGTCGAGACAAGTTATTGAATGTTGTAGCGAGAATTATAAGCAAAATAATTTTAAATAATTTCCTTTAACACTAGGTTTACGGGACGCGTCAATTTGACGCATTTTGACGTTTATCAGAGAATTACCAAAAATTGTTTAAATTTTTATTTTATCTCTTTGTATGACTTTTATTCATTGATCGAGGTAAATATATATTTAAGTATATTTTATTTAAAAGTGTTGAATTACTGAATTTGTCTATGTGGTATACCTATCTCTACGATATGCGTCAAATTGACACTTTTTAGTAGAAGTAGGTATATAGAAAACGTCCGTAAACCTAGTGTTAATATGGATTTCCGCAAAGTGACGCCTGAAACAACCAATTATAAAACAATAGTTATCTTAATGCTGAACGACTCTGCGTGAAAATTTAAAATTCATCTGAGATTTGGTAATTAACGTGGATGAATCTTCCATGTTATTGTGCAATTAGCAACAGCCGTGAGTGCATCGGTAAGGTAAAGGTCGGTTTAATTATCTTTAATTAATTACAAATTTTACGTTGCGTTTTTTTGTTATATTGTTCGTTATAATAAATAAATACTTTAGGAACTTTATACCATTGAATTAATTATACGTTATAGAAGAAAGCATTTTAAAGGTAATTTGTAGGAAAATATATTCACATATTAAAAGAGTGGTAGGCAGACTGATGATGGCATTAGCCCAGTATGCCGTCCTGGGGAAGTACCACCACTTTCAAGCGGAACGCCCGTGAAGTGACCTAGTCGCGTTTCGGGATCAGCTTGGAAGTAGCCGGGATAACGAGAGGAGTGTGCCCTGTCAGTTTGGATAGAGCACATTCGTCTCCTCAAGCCGGCATAGTGGAGTCGACTGTTGCGCGCGGACATCTGTCCGTAGTAACAGTTGATTCCACTCATGGACCGCACTCTAGCTTAACATCAGGCGGAGTGTGGTCACATGTTGGGCTATCAATAAAAAAAATAATATATATATATATAATAATAATAATAATAAATTTTTATTCCACATTTAAATTTGGGTCCCAATGCCTAGTGTGGGACCATCGAAAACTATATTATGTAATATTATTTTTAAATAATAAATAAAAATAACTAAATCTACAGAATACATAGGTACATTACATAAAATAATAATATATACTTAAATACATATATATATGTAGAAAAGTTATAAGTGAATTAAATTATTTATTGAACAAAATCACAAAAGGCGAACTTAATGTCAGTTAACCTTTGGGATATGTTATAAATAGTGCAGAAAAATAAAATAATAAAAATAAATACAAAATAATACACAAATAATTTGTGTTATTATGAACGTCGCTTTTTCTTTAAAAAGTAATAAAAGAATTAAATTCCTATCTCAGAAATTTAATACGTTTTTACGCCCTGAATGAAGCTGCGAATGACATCTAGTACTTAACACTAGGTTTACGGGACGCGTCAATTTGACGCATTTTGACTTTTATCAGAGAATTACCAAAAACTGTTTAAATTTTTATTTTATTTCTTTGTATGACTTTTATTCATTGATCGAGGGAAATATATATTGAAGTCTATTTTCTTTAAAAGTGTTGAATTACTGAACTTGTCTATGTGATATACCTATCGCTACGATATGCGTCAAATTGACGCGTTTTAGTAGAAGTAGGTATATAGAAAACGTCCGTAAACCTAGTGTTAATATTATTATGTCTATTGTTGAAGTGAACAAGACACTATTACAGTTGCTGCGTATTGTATTATTAAGTATAATTGTAAATTTGACAGGTCCAAATGTTCTACGTATCTACGGATTATGTTAGAAAATAGAAATATAAATGATCACTGAAATAATATAAACAATGCCTATAGCTGGTACAAGAAAACTGATTAAAGTGACACCTAACAGTGCAATTAACCGCAATATATCACATTAGATTATAATGCAGTGCAACCTTGATATAACGATACTGATGGGAATCAGAAATAATCCGTTACCTATATCAAGTACAATGGACCCCCGATAATCCGGCCCCTGTCTAATCCGGCGCCCCCTGTAATCCGACATGACTTTGAATACATATTACAATATAACATATAGAATCTTATCATTGGATACATATGTAATTTGTCGCATTACAAGGTACTCTTTTGTAAAAAATTCCGGACTATAGGGGGTCTTAGGCAGTGCTCTATAATCCGACACTGCCCTGCATAATGTTTGTCGGATTACCGGAGGTCCACTGTAATTTGTTACAATGAGGTTCGTTATACAGAGGTATATTTTAAGAGTGGTAGGCAGACTGATGATAGCATTAGCCCAGTATGCCGTCCTGGGGAAGTACCACCACTTTCAAGCGGAACACCCGTGAAGTGACCTAGTCGCGTTTCGGGATCAGCTTGGAAGTAGCCGGGAAAACGAGAGGAGTGTGCCCTGTTGATTTGGACAGAGCACATTCGTCTCCTCAAGCAGGCATAGTGGAGTCTGTCTGTGGTAACAGTTGTCTCTCTCGCACTCCAGCTTAACATCAGGCGGAGTGTGGTCATATGCTGGGCTATCAATAATAAAAAAAAAGGTTAGGTTGCTCTACGATTCATTTTAACAAGGTTTAAAAAAAATATTAATCTCAGTTTTACGTAGGTACTAATCTGATTTCCCTGTTATAGCGAACGATTTCGTTAAATAGAGGTAAATAATACTTTCTTTTTATATTTTGCAAAGATTGAAAATTCGTTACAACAAATGTATTCGTAATGTAAAGGTATATTTTGCATTAGCTCTTACGGGCAGTTCTGGGGGATTTTGAAAAATTCGTTAAATCGAGGAAATCGTTATATCGAGGGTCGTTTTAAGGTTACTGTGTATTACAAAACATTATTTTTTATTAAGTTAAGACAAATTAGCTGTCAGGCCTTATTTAGATTGCTTGTAGACGTTTTGTAATTGCAAATAAAAAAACTAAATTTAATTAAAATTAGCTAATATTCAAATGTTTAATGAATAAATAAATTTATTTATATTAAACTTTAATTGTAATAGCAATGTGAATGTTCTGTAATTTTCGTGGGAGTGCACTGCACCAGCGCTCTTTAGGACGAGCCGCCTCTGCAGATGATTGTTATGATTTCTACTGGAATGTCTATCTAAATATATATAACTCAAAGGTGACTGACTGACATAGTGATCTATCAACGCACAGCCCAAACCACTGGATGGATCGGGCTGAAATTTGGCATGCAGGTAGATGTTATGACGTAGGCATCCGCTAAGAAAGGATTTTGATAAATTCCACCCCTAAGGGGATAAAATAGGGGATGAAAGTTTGTATAAATCTTCTTAGATTTTCGACTGATTGAACTAAAATTAAAGATTGGACTTACTATGATGAAGACGTCTGCTTAAATAGGACATCTTCATTACTACGCAGACGTAGTTGCGGGCAACAGCTAGTTTGTGATATATCAGTGGTATAAATATGTAAGAATATATAAAATAGAACCTTATTTAATAATGTTTAATAGGTTACGTTTCACAGTTTTATAATAACAATAACACTTTTTTTTTCAACAATGTAATTTAAATACAAGCGATAATAATCTTATGACTTATGTAAGAATTACAATGCAATTTTGAATGTTTATTACGTAAGTATTTCAATTGAACATCTTTTTTAGATTGGCTCCAAATGGCAAATGTCCAGGCCAACAAATAATCATGTCCTACATGTCCTAGTTGTTCTGGATTGTTTTCCTTAAGTTTTTTTTCTAGTATTTAAATATATATTTAAAATCAAAGTGATTTATTAGAAATTAAAACTGAAGGGAATTTTTGAAAAATGAAAATTAAATTACTAATAACTAGGGCTGTATGGGTTATATTCTCTTTGCCTTTAATAAGAAAAGTTATATTTTTAAAAAATATATATCATTTTTATTTACTTTTTAATTATAAAAATTAAGTAATAATGTCCAACAACAATTACTTTTTTTTTTTGAAATGACAATTGGTATTTAATATACGTTTGTTTTTTTTAGTAAATAAATATGTTTGAATTTAAATCTGATCGTTTTCTTAAATAGTACAGTAAATGTATTTTTAATTTTTATGAAATTAATATAAAACTACACAACATCCCGCCAATATTTCTTTCAATCGACAAAACGCAACACTATTCAAGCAAATAGCTATTTTATGCTCCAATAAGTTTCTTATATGATCTACATATTTCACTGTTACATAACGTCGAACAACCTTGAGGTGTTTTTTTTATTTTATTTTATCACAGCTCGTGTAATTATTATGAGATATAAAAATCTGTGTGAATATTTCTCACAGTGCGTTTTTTTTTTAAATAATAAACCTTGAGATAGTGTTTAGGATGAAAATTTATGTTATTATGAGATACAAGGTCAGATTAGCACGTATTAAGTATTTTGTGCGATTGTTTCTTTTTAATTACAAAGTTACATCAATAAATCTATACTACGTAGAGATTCCAATTTTCATGATAATCCCCCCCTCCCCCCTCCCCCCGTCACTGCTGGTCCCTTTGTGACGTCACATATATTTAAGCTATTTTTTCAATAAAATCAACATCAAATCAAACAGGTATGAAAATTAACACAATAATGATGACTCCCTCCCCTCCCCTCGTCACACTACGTCGACCCCCCGAACCCGTTACGGAACAAAAATAATCTTCTACAAGGTACAAACGTCTTGCATATGACAAGGAGAAATAATCCCTTCTATTGGGAATTTAATGGAGTATAGCAGTGGTTTCCAAACTGGAGCGCTTTGTTGGGGTTAGGTAAGGTTCTCAAATGTTAAGAAACATAAAACGAATGTGCAGCACTGAGACAAAACAACACTGGTTTTTAGCGCCAAGACAACTAATTGTACAAATTCATTAACACTAGAAAGCCTGAACTTTAGTATATATGTACCTATATTTAGGTATAACACATGTATATACCGGAAATGAAGGAGGGGGAGGTAACTACTATTATCAATAACCGCATTTACATGTCGTACAAAAAGTCACAAAATTCTGTCATTATATACATAGTTGTTTTTCTATAATAATTGAAATCAAAAAGCAGTCAAAATGACTTCTTTGGGCAATCTAGTGTTAAACACTGCAAATGTAAAAATCAAGATGAAAGCAAATGAGAAACTTAAAAGACAAATTAATACTAATAAAATAAAGCAGTTACAGTATAATTTATACGTAAGAAGCGAATTTAATGATGAGAAAAAGTCCTTCGCAAAAGTGAGCCTCAAGGCTAAAAAGTTTGAAATGAAATGAAATGAAATGAAATGAAAATCGTTTATTAGCATAGGCACTAAAGGCGTGCACTTGCTCATCGTTAGACTCTATCGTGACTTCGGAAAGGCGTATGGCGAGAAGAATATCACAAGAAACTCGTCAATCATAGCCTGTACATAAAGTAATAATAATAAAAAAAAACTGAATTTTAATTCAGAAAAAAAAGTGAATAATAATTTATAAATCATATTACACAGTGGTTACAATAAATGTCAAATTAATAACATATATGTATATAAAATACATGTATATGTCCAATAATATGTATATAAAAATATTTTAAAAAAATTAAATAAAAAAAAATATATATAGCTACCTATACAACATTAAAACAAAACAAAAATAAGTAAATAAAATAATTCTTCTAGTAAGCCAACAGTAAGTCAAGCTAAAACACTAGTTTAACCACGCATTTCCATCGCTCATATAATCAATAAAGAACCACTGGTCAATAGTGTGAACTATAGAGATGATTTTACAAAATTACAGATTTCTTTTTAGAATATATATATTATATAAGTTTATATTTGCAGAAGAAAACACGCAAAAACACAATTTGTCATCTTACGGAGAAAGTGCGTAATTGGTCAAAATTGGTCACGTCCAAATATTATGGCTGTAAAAGTGCTCGTTTTACTACTTTAATATAAGATAAACTATCTAATTGACTATATATATATATATATATATATCCCTACTAATATTATAAATGTGAATGTGAGTTTGTTTGTTACGTTTTCACGCAACAACTACTTAACCGATCATCATGAAACTTTGTATACATATTTTTGGAGGTACTAGAAGTAACATAGGATACTTTTTATTAAAAAATAATTATTTTTTACTATAGTTTCCAATTAACTATAGTTTCAGCTGTTTGGAATTTTTCTATATTTATTTTTATTTCCGTCTGTCATTTTTATATATTTTTATCATAGTTATCATATTGATTCATTTCTATTGAAGTGATCTCTGATACTTATTTAATGATTTAAATGATTAACATTTTGGTCAATTTAGTTTTTTTGTTTTGTTAAAATATAATTCTCCATCTGATTAAAATGGTTTCTGAGATACTCAATACAACGATGAAGAATCTACATAAACAAATTATTCACAAAAACAACTTTAAATCGTTCTCCTGTCAAAATTTATTTTAAAACAATCTTTTATCAAATTATTTAGTCAACTTTATTTCAATTGTTATTCATTTATAGTCACATCGCTAGCCGGATCTCTGTTTTTTTTAAAATTCAAAATTGGCATTTCCGTATACATGAATCTATAGGTAGGATAAACAATTATAAATAAACCTTTGTGTGTTGTTCACCTTGCGAGGTAATTTTTTATGTTTCCATTGGAATTATATTTAAAATAAAAACTGGATTGTGACTGATCACATTTAGTGAATAATTATTATTGATGTAAAACATATATTAAAGTTTCATATTATAATTAAATAAAGATGAAAATTGCTAAATCTAATTAAAACATTTAAAATTGACCTGACGTATCAGATTGACGTTTTATTTTTTAAATTTAGGCCTCAGTACAAAAATTACAATGCCAATATTTTAAATTGAAAAAATAACATAGTTTAACTACGCAAAATAGCTATATAAAGATTGTTTTAATATAATCTCTACTTCCCTACTAATATTATAAATGTGAATGTGAGTTTGTATGTTACGTTTTCACACAACAACTACTTAACCGATCATCATGAAACTTTGTACACATATTTTTGGAGGTACTAGAAGTAACATAGGATACTTTTTATTTTTAACGATAGTTTCCAATTGACTATAGTTTCAGCTGTTTGGAATCATATTGATACATTTCTATTGAAATGATCTCTGATACTTATTTAATGACTTAAATGAGAGCGAAGCAACGGGTAAAAGCTAGTATATAATATAAAAATGGCGTAATTGACATTTACAGAGTAAAATTATGTTTCCTTGTTTGTCTCTCTGATTACGTCCATGTAGGTTGCATTAATCCGGTGGCCGTCCAAGGTCCATGGGCTCCATGTGACTCATTTTACTGACATTTCTTGTAGCCTCTCACTTTTCTATGAGAACACGATTGTTAGGATACGAATAAAAGTGGCCCAAGATTATATTTTAAAGCAGGGGACTAACCTGCGGCTCTTTGAAGGATGATTTGTGGCTCTCGATAAATGTACCCGAGTTCCATCCAGAATTTCATTTTTGTGCTATTATATTTTTTAAAAATATTATCGTTCCGTATGTGTTTCAAAATATCTTTTACATTACTGATAACAAATATGAAAGACTAAGTGCAACGTTTTTTTAAATACCTTTTAACACTAGAACTACGACCGTCAATATGACCGGTTTCAAAAATTCTTCACAAGACTTTTATATACAACCCTACTCGTTATTTTTTGTAAACGATTCTACTATTTACAATTCTACAATCAATTTATTGAATTATATTTAATACTTTGCACGCACAAGTCATCCGGTCATTTTGACCGGTTGGTAAAAATAGGCCATATTGACCGGCTGGTAGTTCTAGTGTTAAATAAGTATTTAATTGCGGCTCGTGAAAATTTTCAAATTTTGAAAAATGGCTCCATCTGTAAATGCAGTATTAAGTAAAATGGAAAACGTAAAACATGGCCATCGAGAGTTGGTTAGTCGCTAAGCGCACTTATTCTCGGTTACTTCCGATGTTAATCTATACTAATATAATAAACATTCGATTGTTTGTTTGTTTGTATGTATTGAATAGGCTCCGAAACTACTGGACCGATTTGAAAAATTATTTTACCATTAAAATCCTACATTATCCCTGATGAACATAGGCTATAGAATATTTCACGAAATCTCGAAAACCGCTTGACGTGCAAAGATAAAATTTGGCAGGGAGGTAGTTTATAGTTAGTAGATAGCTAAGAACGGATTTTGCGACGGAAGTGTGATAGGCATTTTCAGTTGACTGATATATGAAGCATCATTAAACTTCATAGTACTTTATGTCTTCATTACTACACGAACGAAGTCGCGGGCAACAGCTAGTATGTTTATATATATGTACTTATATGAATGAACAAAATTAAAAATGTACATATATTATTACAAAAACACTTACAAAGAAAGTTTAGTTATTTAATTAACTTTAATTACACGCAAAAAATTTTGCTCTTTTTTGCACATTGTGATGTAACCAACGATGCGTAAGTCATTCAGTTGAATAAACAATTTGGATATGACTTTAAAAACAATGTTACATTACATTACATTACATTACATTACATGGCGTAATTTCTTAAGTTTCTCAATTAAAACTTTTTAAAATATGCATGATGTTTATTTCGCGGTCTATTCACAAGATAATTAGTACCGAAATAAATATGTTTATTATTCTTATGAAGTGAAGAAGGAAAGGTAAATAACGTTTTTAAGTAGCTCTATTGTTTTTTGTAATAATTAGAGATGTGCCGATTATGACTTTGGCCGACTAGCCGGTTGTAAATAAGCCAACTAATCGGCCAAGCCGACTACGGTTTATGGGATTCCCGTGACGCTTCGTTTACAGCTGATTCGCTGCAATTTCAGTCACTACTGACATATGGACAAATATAAATAACAAAAAAAGTTTTTTGAGTTTTACAGCTCACTAGTTTGACGATAGTTTCAAATATCATCACGCAGAATTGCAATATATGTCATTAAATATTATGTTGATTCGTTTTTTAATTAAGATACTAATTTTGTTTGATAAATGTCATCAATATATTTTCTTTACAAGGAAGTAACACATACATTTTATTGAGAAATAGACATAAAGTAACAAGCCGGATAGTCGGCGCTTTTTACCGATTAGTCGCCGACTACGATAGTGGCCGGATAGTCGGCTTTACCGACTAGTGGCCGACTAGTCGGAACATCTCTAGTAATAATTGCTTTGATAGAAACTCTTCATTCATTCAGTCACCTTTGCTATATCAACTTAGACTACAGCCTCTAATATATATTACAACTAAGATAAACCCTCTAAGGGCAGTCTTCAAAAGTTAATTATCTGAGTAGTCAGTCGTACGAAACAAAATAGACCAATCACACTCTTGAAAAATTGTTGACATAATTTTTGACCAATGATAATAATCCATTGCAACTGTCTACTGTCACCTAGCTGTCATTACGTTCTGTTATACGCATTTTTAAGAAATCGTTTCAATCGTTACTTATTAATGTATAAATAAAACAGAAATGCAAATTAATGTTTAAATTTGATATTTGTATGTAAGTATATGCAACATATTACTATTTTATTGTGATTACTGTCTAATGGTTGTCGTGTTTAAAGATTTATTATTTATTAGTAAATAAAGGAATAAAATGCATATAAGTAACGATCACACATCAAATTACACTCAAGCGTTATTTTTGAATAATAGCTTAAAATTAGAGATGTGCCGATTATGACTTTGGCCGACTAGCCAATTAGTCGGTTGTAAATAAGCCGACTAGTGGGCCGACTAATCGGCTAAGCCGACTACGGTTTAGGGGATTCCCATGACGCTTCGTTTACAGCTGATTATTTCAGTCACTACTGACATATATATATATATATAATATATATATATATCAATAGTTTGACGATAGTTTCAAATATCATCACGCAGAATTGCAATATATGTCATTAAATATTATGTTGATTTGTTTTTTAATTAAGATACTAATTTTGTTTGATAAATGTCATCAATATATTTTCTTTACAAAGAAGTAACACATACATTTTATTGAGAAATATACACAAAGTAAGAAGCCGGATAGTCGGCGCTTTTTGCCGATTAGTCGCCGACTAGTCGCCGACTACGATAGTGGCCGGATAGTCGGCTTTACCGACTAGTGGCCGACTAGTCGGAACATCTCTACTTAAAATGCAAAAGACAATTTTTATATTATAAACTTGTAAATTTAAAAATAGTTTACGGATGTTATAAACTAATATATTTGTAGTTAGTTAGTGTTTTTATATTAAATATATATATATATAATGAACAAATTATCAAATAGATCGATTTTAGTCACGCGATTACATTGCAATATTTAATTTCAGCCGTATTCATGACAATTAAGGCTTAGTTTCTTGTAATAAATTTTATTTAAATTTCCGTAAAAATACAAAATAAAAATTCGAGTTTATGAACGTGGGTTAAGTGCACATTTCGTTTGGCAACGCACCGTTTGGAATTGCATATTTTTCTAACTTACCGGAAAATTCTTTTGTTTACGTGAAATTTTATTTATTACTTTAACGATAAAAGGAATTGTTATTTATTTATCAGATTTTCTAAGTAAAGTTTAAATTCGTTGGAGATTTATTTATCGGGTCCACAAACAGGGCTCTACAACTAGACTTGAAATTAATATCACACTAAGAATTATAATAATCCAATTGTAGGCCCTGCGCATGCGCTAACATTACAATGAGCAACGTTACATTAGATTTCAAACATTTTTAAAAAACTAATTAAAACTATTTACAATTAAATCAAAATAAAAAATAAATTAAATTATTAAAGAATTACATATATTTAATTGATGAAATTTCGGTAATGTTTTGGCCTTTGCGCATTTAATTAAAAGGAAATAAAACTGGGTTATTTCATGAAGACAAACAATAAGGTCGATGATTTTTTGACATGAGGGTTTACGTTTTATAATTTCTTATTGGATTGCTGCCCGAATACTTATCATTGGCAGAAGATATCTGAAGCCATTAATAAAAGAAGAAGAAGAAACAATAGGGTCATAAATCAGAAATAAATATTTGTGTAGCCTTTGCCTATTTTTAGAGGTATTGTACAGTAGAAATGTGGGCAACACTGCTTGCCAGATGGAGGTTGTCAAGCCAGCGTGTCTGGGGGGCTACTCAGGCGCACGAACTTCGGACGAAAATACAGGCGTCTCCTACTCAGGAACACTTACGGGCCCGTAATTATTCACGAAATTACGTATTTGTCAACGACTCACGACGGATTAGCTACTCAGAGCTTAAGGCGTAAGTTACAGAGGTGACGGCTGTATCACGAAACTTCGGATATGCCTGAGTAGCCCCCCTGTTCCGATCTATCTGTCATTGCCAGCTGGTGTGTGCATTTTAATATTAAACACCTTTCTTTGCAACAGAGTTGTTTCTCTGAAATCATCATCATCGCTCGTGTCTTCGAACACAACCCCGTGTTACACTTGTAATAAATTGTATATAAAATATACTACATTTATATATTATATTGTAAGCCAAAATTAATATTATTTTAAATAATAATTAAAGAAATTTACTTCTATAAGCTGACTACTACTATTGGGTTTATTATCATCATAAGAAAATTTCAAAATTTAGTCAAATTCTGACGTAAATTTTAAACTTAAATATAACAGATAGTCAATATAAACAGCTGATTAATGAAACTGTACGAAGGACAAAAGGTCCATTAATAAAAAAAATATTGACCATAGCTACTGTTAGGATTTGTTATAGCCACGTGAACTAACAAGTTTAGAAAGGTACAAGGTTATTGTCCAGTAGCCAAGTCTAGACCTTACTGGATATCTACACGCATTTATGCAATACCTGTGCTTTGCGTGGTTTTTTTTATAAACTACTGGCTTTTACCCGCGGCTTCGCTCGCATTTAAGTCATTAAATAAGTATCAGGTATCATTTCAATAGAAATTAATCAATATGATTCCAAACAGTTGAAACTATAATCAGTTGGAAACTATAGTAAAAAATAATATATATTTTTTTTAAATAAAAAGTATCCTATGTTACTTCCAGTACCTCCAAAAATATGTGTACAAAGTTTCATGATGATCGGTTAAGTAGTTGTTGCGTGAAAACGTAACAAACAAACTCTCATTCACATTTATATTAGTAAGGGATTTTATAAGAAGAACCTCTAGTATTGCAAGCCAAATTAAATTTTGAATTGTGACTTCAGACAGCATTCTTAAGATAATTAAAGATTAGATAATACCAATAAAAATATATATAATCTACGTACATATATAATCTATATACAATATATATATATATATATAAATGTAATAACAATTTATTAAAATTCCCCAACTTAACATTTAAATTTTAATGTAACAGTTTTAATAAACCCTAATTGCAAAGTAAAAAACTAAAATAAAATACAATTTTTATGAAAGACATTTAAAAATATCACTTTATAAAAATTTTGGTAACAACATTAACATAATTATACTTTTTTATTATAATTGATATAAATTTATATCTTAGTTGCTTCATCGGATTAGTTTATGCCATTTTCAAAGTGTGTCCCGTATAGTAAAATAAAAATAAATGAAGATTTAAGAAGAAAAAATACTGTGGCTTGTAGACTTCTTTTATGAATGGCCTCAGATGTCTAATGAACACAATTCTAGGTACCAATATCAAGTGTTTAGGTAATAACTAATAACCTAACAAGAAATTATATAAGATTTGTTAAATGCAAAAACCCTCATGCCAAAAAGCAATAAACAGTGGGCTTATCACGAATTTTAGTCTGGCTTTCGAACCGAGTTCGTTTCAAGCGATTTGTATTGAAATTTGAGCAGCGCCACCGCGTGCGGATTTGGAACTACAATATTTTAAATACTTTTTGTTAATTTTCGAACGTCTCGATCTTTCGTTCATTTGATAGATTGCTGGTGCTCGTTAGTCGTTAGTAAAATTCATGATCCCGATTGCTAACTGGTTCGTTTTACTTGTGACAGCTCGATTCGAAAGCCAGACTAAATTCGTGATAAGTCACTGTAGATTTCTTTTTAGTTTAACATCCAATGTGTATTTACAAGTATTAAGTCATCTTTTGATTTAAACTAAGTTTTAATTGAGTTATTTATGACAACACGAAGAAAACCTGAACCGTATGATGCCCATATAAGCACAAACTTTCTCCCAGCTCTTGACCTTAGAGAGCAACCAGTTTTATAACGATCACATCACTAAGTGCCTCAGTAGCTCCGTAATACTCACCATACTCATTAGGACAAGGCCAACACAAACATATAAGACCCAGACCTAAAACAAATATTTGCTCTTTAATATTATTAATAAAATGTAGTAACTGATTATGTGGTCAATAGTACGGACAGTCGCTTGACTGTTATTTACGTTTTATAGAATTAAGTAGCCATGAATATTGAATATGGAAGCTAGGTTGAAAACAAAGCGCCACCTACAGGCGTTTGACGGAACCGAAGTCTTTCATCATATAGATATCTGAGGCCATATAATAAAAGAAGAAGAAGTCATATATAATTTGAACAATGCGGGTGGACTTATATGTTTTTCAAACGTTTAAATAAAATAACATATTGTATGTATGCATAAAAATAATATTTGTAATGATTCGGTCGAATGTTTGGAGCTAAAAATTAGGTAATAAGAATAATTAGTGGGTTTTATTAATAATTGTGGGTAATAAGTTTTTTTTTATCAGCCATTGTATAAAAATGCAACCATTCCGTTTTCACGGTTTCTTTACTTAACCAATCTGATTCGAATGTATCATTACTGTTGATTTTTTATATGTTAGTTGACAGCAGAGGCGGCTCGTCCTAAAGAGCGCTGGTGCAGTGCACTCCCACGAAAATTACAGAAGTAATCTATATTTCTTCATAATACATACTATCCTTACATTACATTCATTCTATTCTACTATGCCTATACAATAGTATATTATATTACCTATATCTACGCCGCTGTAATATAAGTTCTGTAATTTTCGTGGGAGTGCATTGCACCAGCGCTCTTTAGGACGAGCCGCCTCTGGTTGACAGCGTCTATTTATTATTAAAAATAAATCTTTTTAAAAGTAAATTTTTATATCTCAAGGGGCGTATTCAGAAACGACCTCAAATAATAATCTCTGCTTGAAACGGTAATAAGTAACGTGCTTAAGTTTAGAAACTACACTCAAGTAATAATCAGTGAATTATGAAACAAACTACACTTGAGTTTCGTTTTTGAATACGTGCCTAAGATTTTTTTTATTACAATAGAGTTAATTTAGTTAGTTGTTAAATTACTTACAATGATGACTTATTATTGTTGAGTTATTTTCTTCTCTCTGTTCACTATTATAAATGTTATCGATAAAGGTTTATTTAGATATCCGTTTAGTGACAAACACAATGGTCGATATTTTTCACTAGATAGACTGACGTTTGATAGATGTATCATTTCCGAGCACGTACGAACATGAACTAATTAAAAATACGTTTACTATCTATCACGTTTTGATGAGTTGAATTCTTTATTTAGCAGAAATTATTTATTTATTTAGACATACACAAACAAACAGTTAACAAACCAACACATGAAAGTAACAACTACACTAGAGAAATAAAGCTAAGTGTTAGACATCTGAAGAAAACTATATACATTAATGATTAAATACGAATGCCAGTCTGCTGCTCGAACATAGAGTGTTATAGGAAAGCCAAGTGCCAAAATAGACTCGAGCTTATTAGGCTTCAAATGGAATAAATCAAGATCCGTGACATTTTCATATACATTAAAACTGCGGCACATGCGAGGGATGGGGCTATTATACATTACATTGCATTACAAGCGCGAAATTTATTAATGAAATTAATGCATACAAACCTAATTGTTGAAGGTTAAACGATAATTATGATTTAATTGAGTTTAAAAAAAAATGTCATATCGTAAAATTTTAACACGCGAGCGGAATGACGTTTAATTAGAATAATGGCGGAACTTGAAGGTCATGTGACGGCTCGTTTCTCAGTGAAAGTGAACTTTGCGTATGATGTATGCGCATGCTCAACTTGACACGAAAATAGTAAATCGGAACACATGAACGAAGTTACGAATGACTATAATGTAAATAAATAGTACAATGGAATTAAATTAGAACTCGCATGCAGAAATTAGACTCGAGCGTAGTTTTATTACTCGAGTTTAGAATCTGTGCTTAAATACGTTTTAAAATAGAGTTTTAAAGTAGAGATCATTGTTTGAGCGTCGATTCTGAATGCAATCTTTGTAATGTCGATATAAAAAGTTGGTCAGAGCAGTCTACTGGGTTCCGCGGTCTTACCGCGGTTAATTTTTTCATACAAAATGGTTACACAAATACTCCATAGCACCCTGTATCTGTATTTTTTGTGTCGACTGACGACTGTCGAGTGTGAACTTTCTTACGGATATTAAATATTGTAGTTAGTACCTAGATAATTAAGTTTTTTAGGTTTGATTAGGTACCTTACAGGTCAGAGCCAGGGCGGGGCGCTTGGTGACGTTGAAATATTTAAATGCGAATTAACATTTCATGAAAAAAACTACACGAACAAACTATGCACAATATCAACTATAAATCGCTCTCCTGTCACATTGCCAATAGACCATACTGCATACAGCATCCTAAAATTTGCAATAAATATGCAACAAACGAGTTATTTGAGTGATGTATGAAATTGCCTATCAGTTTGATTGTGCCATGAACTTTAGACCACAAAGATTAATGACTCTACCATTTTAAAAAACAATCATTGTATTGACTACACCTTAATATAAATTATGGGCGTTGTTTTGGGTCAAGATTACAATATTATGAGTCATTCGTGACCACAAGTCCAAGAAAGATATATATAAAGAAATGCTATAAACATCAGTGCCACGTGTTAAACTTTTATTTATTTATTTATAAAGCCTACCTACAAAATTACATTATGACTATACAGTAATACCCCGCTTTACGCGAAAGAGTGCGTATAAACATAATGTAGTCATCAACCTCTCTATGGTCGCGGGAATTTCAGTTAACGCGATTTTTTCCGGAATGTATCCCTCGCGTAAAGCGGGGCATTACTGTATTACATTATATTTATTTTAAAAATTAAGGTATGTTTTTAACGAAAAAAACTAAAAAGACATCCTCGAGTCAATATTAGCACGTAAAAGCGTTATTTAACTTAACTTTTATGTTAACCGGAATTGAACCTAGATACTTACGTGCCACGAAACACAACAAAGTAGCTTTATAGATTTACAAACTCGGCCCATTAACTAGAGATGGTCACGTCTTAACCGTTATCGACAAATATCGAGTGTCGTACTGATGCAATTATAATTTATGACTTTAGCACAACACTGTTTTATCGATAAAGTATCGATATTTGAGCTAATAAACTATTAGCTTCATTTAAATGAGACTTAAAATCGGCTTAACATTATCAAAAGCAAACGAGGTAATAAGCCGCAAAAAAAACTCTTAAATTCGTTAAATCACTACAAATGTATATAATTACTTGTTTTAATCAAAATAAATCGTTATATTGACAGGTTTATTTATTATTTACAATTTGTTATAACTATTTTGTTGCTAAAGGTACTAGCCATCTGAATTTTACTATTATCGTGAATATTTCTTAAATTTAGTCGTAATTTACGCATTTGTTGGGCGTTTCATAATTATTATTTTCATTAATTTTCTAAAACTTAACACTGTCTTCAATTATCTTGAGCCTATCCTATCCTATAACTAAAATTTTATTTGGTTTGCAATAGTAGAGGCCCTTTTTATAATATACTAGCTCCTACCCGCGGCTTCGCTCGCATTTAAGTCATTAAATAAGTATCAGAGATCATTTCAATATAAATGAATCAATATGATTCCAAACAGCTGAAACTATAGTCAATTGGAAACTATCGTTAAAAATAAAAAGTATCCTATGTTACTTCTAGTACCTCCAAAAATATGTGTACAAAGTTTCATGATGATTTTGATGATCACATTTGCATTTATAATATTAGTAGGGATTGTATTAATGTAGGTAGGCTTAAAAAAATAAATATCGATATCGATATTAAAAACATCGACTACGTATCGATGTTACTTATATTACGCTACGATCACTTCATTAATAACAATTTTAATTCATTGTTGCACAGTTTCAACATCTTGCATCGAGTCGTGATTGTGATACCCTTATTATGTGAAATTGCTAGTATTTTTCCACTGCTTGAAATTCTTATATCTATTGCTAGAAACAGCTTTTTTTCTTTAGGAGAAATTTGAATGATCGTTATATATTCGCATTCCGCGCTTATTTTTATTGGCATTTCCAGCAATGTAATAGCCCAATTCCTTGTACGTGCTGCCGTTTTAACAATCTTCATGAAAACGTCACTGATATTGATTTATTCTACTTGAAACCTAAAGCGCTCCAGTCTATTTTGCACTAGCATCCGTATTATAGTTAAAAAATCGGTTGTCTGTAAAGTCGGTTTACTGACGATAGTTGAACGTGACAACGTCTTAAGAAAATACTGATGGAATGGTAGCATTTTTCAAAAGAAAATTTTAATTTCATTTGTTTAATAGACATGTAATACAGAAGGAGGTAATTGGAAATACACAATGTTTTTGATCAAGATCACTTCGACCACATGGAAAACAAAAAACATTGTGTACGAATCGAATTATAAGACGTTGTCACGTCAAAATAGTATTATTTTCAATGTATAACGTTTCTTTCAATACATGTTGAACACAATTGTTAGGTTAGCAAATTTAAATTAATTATAATTGTTACGAACTCTTTTTTATTCATGTTTTTTACTTTTTTTAAAGAACATAATTGTCACATTTTGATGTGTGTCTGTTACTTCAACGAAATAAAAAAGCACGTACCCAAAACGAGAAAGTGTTTTAACTGAAAAACAGACCATCTATTGGCTCTATTTTTTTTTAAATTTTATTTATTTACTTTTAGTAAATGGGCTCCAATAGAGCGCTTTTACTCGTCAATACAAATACAAATATAAATTTATTAATTTAATAATTATCAATTTGATTTAGCTGCTATATACTGGCATTGTCCACTTACATACTAATGTCATAATAATATATAATAAATCTACTATGATGTAGAAGAATAGCTGCTGCATAGGGGCATTGTCATCCTATTGTATACCTAAGGGTAAACATAAAATGACATAGATTATGTCCAAGCTTTTTTATCAGTAAGATATTCATCTAATGTGTAATATGATTTTTGAATCGAGATCACATATTGACATCACAATAATGTTACTGTTATGAGTGGGTTGGTTAACTGTTTGTTTAAAGCAGCCATTCTCAAAGTGTGTTCCGCGGAACCCTAGGGCTAAAATACTGCAAAAAATACCTACCAAAGGGAGATTATAAGGTTACATCTAAATATCCCAACTAAATATTACGTAATATTACATTGCAATATGATTATTCATAAATACATATAAATCAGTTTTTTATAATTATATTAAGGCTTTTTCCTTCGCCAAAAAAGTTTGAGAACCGCTGGTTTAAATAAATAAATTAATACTTATTCGTTCTTCAATCAAGACAAAGCAAGGTTAAACAAAAGTGGAGATCATGTAATTTTTCCATACGTAAGCTTTAGTTACGCTACGTATTACAGAAATGACATAAAAACAAAGGGTTTAGTTCGTTGTCAAGACATGCCAACCCCATATTGTTATACGACCTTTACGACGAATGCATCCGACGTTAAAATACACATAAATATCTACGTCAAGGATAGATGTATTATCCCATGCTTTTCTGACTACATCTAAGTATACTAATACAGTAATACCCCGCTTTACGCGACCCCGTTATGCGCGGTTTCACTATAACGCGAAATTCAAATGTATTATTAAATTACGCGAAAGAGTGCGTATAAACATAATGTAGTCATCAACTTCTCTATGGTCGCAGGAATTTCAGTTAACGCGATTTTTTCCATATATATAAAAGAACGATTTTAACCAACCATCTATAGTTTTCGATTACCTACCCAAATTCTCCAAAACATAAAACTTTTTATCCATATTTGAATCAATAATAGTTTTACATTTTTTCAGACTAAATGACACATAATCCCTACTAATATTATAAATGTGAATGTGAGTTTGTTTGTTACGTTTTCACGCAACAACTACTTAACCGATCATCATGAAACTTTGTACACATATTTTTGGAGGTACTACAAGTAACATAGGATACTTTTATTTTAAAAAAAAATATAGTTTCCAATTGACTATAGTAATATATTGAGTATAGTTCTATTGAATCTTATTTAATGACTTAAATGCGAGCGAAGCCGCGGGTAAAAGCTAGTATATTATATTTCACAATATGTAATGTCTTAAATTTCATATGCGATTTGCAATTGCGAGCGTCAGTGTGTGACGAATTATGATCACCGGGTGCAGAAATATTTCTTAATAAACATATCAAATTGATAAAGGTAGAACACACATAGGCACGGTCAAATGCTAAACATCCACACATTAAAGCAGTGATTCTCAACCACTGTGCCGCGGCGCTTTTGTGTGCCGCCAAATTTCAAAAGTGTGCCGAGTTACATAAGCAAAGAACATAGGATGTTAATGATAATAGTGTAACATAAGAGAATACTATTAGGATTTCTTCCCAGGAGATCGAGTGGAGGAATCGTAATGGTATTCATATTAGTATATAAGACAAGTAGGGATGAGCATCAGTGTTCATTTGTTGGTAGTACTCTTAGACATAAGTTAGTATTACTGATAAATAAAGTTCTTTTTAAAAATACATCTGTCAGTGTCTTCAATTTAACTGCCGCCAAATTTTGCAAATATATAATAATGTTAATATTATTAAATTATATCATTTAAAAAGAAAAATATTTTTAACATGAATATATATTTAAATCCACAAAAAAATAAATTATTTTATTATTTACTTTGCAACGCGTTTTTTCTTCGTCATAAACTATTTATGCAGTGTGTTGTAGTAAGTAAATAATTTTTATCTTTTTCTTTGTGTGCCGCCAAATTTTGAAATTGTTAAATATGTGCCGCAACAAAAAAAAGGTTGAGAATCACTGCATTAAAGATTCCTTCTAGTTGAATTATTTTAACACTGACAGCTATGATTCACGAGTTTCTTGTGGTCTTCTTCTTGTCATGCGCCTTTCCGAAGCCATTGTAGAGTCTGACGATGAGCAAGCGCACGCCTTTAGTGCCTATGCTAATAAACGATTTTCATTTTATATTGTACACACGACGATTTTCAAATGGATACAGTTTTTGTAGGTATATATATAGCAAAAGAAACAATCGCGGTGTCGTGAACGGTAAAGGAGATATCTGCATCCCTTTCACACATGTCTCAACTTCGACACGATAATAATACAGTTATCCCTTTCTAATGATTGTTTCTTAGAGTCCAAAGTCCAATCTGTATTCATTTGACAACGTAGTACTGTCATCTAGCCCGGCCATTCTCAAAGTGGTGTTCCGCGGAACCCTAGGGCTAAAATACTGCAAAAAATACCTACCAAAGGGAGATTATAAGGTTACATCTAAATATTACGTAATATTACATTGCAATATGATTATTCATAAATACATATAAATCAGCTTTTTATAATTATATTAAGGCTTTTTCCTTCGCCAAAAAAGTTTGAGAACCGCTGATCTAGCCTATATTGCTATTCCACAGGTTTTGACACATTAAATTAAATCAAAAAGAACGCGCTACAAGCTAATTAAGCTAAACTTCAGAAATTATTATACAATTCAATTGCGAGGACTAAAATAACGTAAACCGTCAAACGCGAAACGAATTGTTCTAGAAAACGAAAACTGTTTAGTCGTATTACGCGGTCGTATGACAGAACCAAGTTAAGTAATATTCCATAGTGAAAATGTAAGCCGCTTTCTACACAAGGCCGGCATGCGTAATGACGGACATGTGCCTCCTGTGAAAGTATTCAGTACTATAATTATATGTGGAGTATTTTTAACGTGACCATACGTCCCTTTTCGCGGTTCTCCGTCCCGGTGTCCCCGAAAAAAGCTTCGGGGGACGCATAAATTATCCCGTTTTCCAACGTCTTTAAAACTAGGTTTACGGACGTTTTCTATATACCTACTTCTACTAAAACGCGTCAATTTGACGCATATCGTAGCGATAGGTATACCACATAGACAAGTTAAGTAATTCAACACTTTTAAAGAAAATAGACTTCAATATATATTTCCCTCGATCAATGAATAAAAATCATACAAAGAGATAAAATAAAAATTTAAACAGTTTTTGGTAATTCTCTGATAAAAGTCAAAATGCGTCAAATTGACGCGTCCCGTAAACCTAGTGTTAACTACATCACGCTGCAAAAAGTAACCGAATGGAATAATCTAAGGTGAATTATGAATAAAAGCCAAGAATTTCATTCTTACTTAAAATCATTACCAACTTTGTTAAAACAAATTTGTTCCTCTGAAAAATATAAAAATAACTGAGTACTTGTATAATTAAGGTTTAAGACATTTATTTGCTCAAAAAGAATTACAAAAAATTCACTTAATTGAGATAAAAATAATAACAATAATTATAAATAAACATATCGTATGTAGAATATTGACAACACCATCACAAGGCACTCAAACCCATTATGTGTTTTTTAAATTCATATTTAAATTTACTAATATTTCTAATATTAGTTATGTTAATTGGTAATTCATTATAGATTACTTTTATAAATACTATTTTGATAAATAAATTAAAACTTAATAAAAAATGAGGTTTTTTTCACTATAAACCTACCAACTGACGTAAATAAACTAATGTCCCGTTTTGAGTAAAAAAATAAATAGTCACGTTAAGTATGCTCCAGCTCATGTCCAAGCCACAATCGCCCTTTCCAAGCTAAAATAGCCAAAAATATGTAGCTAATCGTAGGTGTCTAGCGCCTTGTGTTACGCGATTGTCAAATGAACCGTGAGACATGAACAATGGCGTAACCTTTTTAGGTTATTGCTGTCGAATAACAACACGTGAATATTGAACCAAAATGACATTTACTCACGAATTATTTATTACAACTATGCTAATATTTAAAAGTGCAACTTTAATCAGATTTAATAAACAAATTAACAATAAAAATATTTTTTTTAAAGATTGGAAGATAAGCAAAATAGCTAGGCCAAACAAAAGAAAACAATAAATGTCATTTGCGAAAATTTGGCGCGAAACATTTTTAGGTTATAAGTGTTAACATAAAGGCTTTGTAAGTGATAGAATTTAGGAAATAAATAAAAATGGCAATTGCGTTATGAACTATGTAGAAACGCGATAAAAGTAATGTCGTTTTTTACGTAACAATCATAATATCGCGCTCACGACCGCCAAAACTAGTCTTTGCCGCCTTCAGGGTATAGAGCAATGGCTTGTTGACAAACCCACATGCATACGGTCACTCGATCTAGATTATGTTTAAAGTTCAATATGACGAAAGTCAATAGCAGAGTAATTTTGTAATTGTTAATGATAATTCGGACTGATCAACTAAATATTTATTATTATTATTATTATTTATTTTATAACACTATACAAATCTATCTATACTAATATAATAAAGAGGAAACATTTGATTGTTTGTATGTATAGAATAGGCTCAGAAACTACTGGACCGATTTGAAAAATTCTTTCATCATTAGAATCCTACATTATCCCTGATGAACATAGGCTATATAATATTTTCAAAAACGTTTGAGATCCATATGAAAACTTCAATATTGTAACCCAAAGTGTGAAAAATAACACATTTTATTGCGTACGCTGCGGAAATTATTGACAATAGAGTAAAGTGATGTACTACAGTTTTATAGAGGACATCAATATCTACAAAAAAGTCTGTGATACCATATGTCTAACTATTACAGTTATGTCACAATAACTACATATATATATACCTGGCGTAGCCAGGGGAGAGAGGAGGCGGATGGGGGAGGAGGGGGGGGGGGGGGTGTCCTACACTAAAATAATGTGGTTTGTATTCCCGTATTTTCTTAACGATCCATGTGAGGATACATTCATTAAATTAAGGTAGCAAAAACCACGAAGCTTGACCACAAAGCTCAAGTCTAAATAGGTCGTACAGAACACGGATCTAAACGCTTTCACTAAAGATAAACTAAGTTATGTCACAAGTCATAAGCAGGCGCACGCGCATAACTAGTGCGGTATGCAAAAACAACACGCTCTCGTAACAATTAAAAAGTTATTTAACATGACACGTGCCTTGATGAGAATTTGTAATAAATCTATTAAAATAGGTTAAGATATTTCTTTAAATATAGTAGGTATATATGTATATTTATTTATTTATAAAGCCTACCTACAAAATTACATTAGAACTACATATTATAAAAAGGATTACTATTATATAAACTAAATGAAATTTTAATTATAGGATAGGACGGCATGCTCGAGATGATAAAGGGATAGATACTACACTTTTAATAAAATTACGAAAATATATAAAAATAAAAAACAAGATGTAAGGAAGAGGGGAGAAAAAAAATAAATGAATAAACTTATACAGTATGACTCTATTCGTTTATATAGTAGTAAAAAAATTCTTTACAGCTAATAAAATACACAATAAACAATATTTAGTTTACGAGTAATATTATACAAAAAATTACTAAACAAAAATAAACAACTTCAAAATCAGTTAGAATGTGTTAATTGTTTAAAAATGGCAAGAAAAAATAATGTACGAGTGCGATGTTAGTTTAAAAAGAAAAAAACAAGACATATTTCTTTTTAAATTGTAAATAATAACCTTTTTTGTTTTATTTTATTAATTCCCTCAGAAGTCTAATGTAGTTCTGCCAATATCGAGTATTCAGGCAAAATCCCAATAAGAAATAACATAAATAAAAATAATTCATAATTCTCACAAACAAGTGTGCGTGTTCAAATTCTTACTTGTACATATCTAGAATTGTAGAAAAGACAAGGTCAAACAACTTTCTATAGCAACACAAAAAAAACATACAATTATGAAATATAACATATTATTGGTGTACACGAAGTTGCTTGTATCTTTTTTGTAAGTCCACATATATTTAACAAAAAAAAACTAAATGAAGTTTAATGAATAAAGCTACAAATGACATCCAATCCCTACTAATATTATAAATGTGAATGTGAGTTTGTTTGTTACAACTACTCAACCGATCATCATGAAGCTTTGTACACATATTTTTGGAGGTACCAGAAGTAACATAGGATACTTTTATTTAATTTTTTTTTAAAGTTTTTGAAACATCATTGTATGTAGTAATTTTTAAAAATTGTTAATCCCAGCCAAGTAAGAAAATATAGTTATCATATTGATTAATTTCTATTGAAATGATCTCTGATACTTATTTAATGACTTAAATATTAGTACTTAATATTATTATATCTATTGTCGAAGTGAACAAGCCGCTATTACAGTTGCTGCGTTTTGTATTATTAAGTGAAAACGTAACAAACAAACTCACATTCACATTTATAATATTAGTAGGGATTAAACAACGAAGTGACGGAAGACAGATAGCTTATGTCGATAATACAAATTTTTAAATTTGACAGGAGAGCGATTTAAAGTTGTCATTGTGCATAGTTTGTTTGTATAATTCTTCGTTGTTGTATTGAATTGAGTATCTCAGAAACCATTTTCACGAGATGGAGAATTATGTTTATAAAAACGTAAATTACCAGTAGAACTCGGCGGAATATTAAACTTTTTAACTATAACAAACTTTACCTATAAATAATCAACTTATAAATATTGACGGGTGAATGACCTTTCAGTGTTAAGGTCGCACCTTGACTTCTCGTGACACCTACTTAACTCATCTCGGGTCAGAGTTTTTATTAGATAATTGATTTATTTATTTATTTAGACATACACAAACAAACAGTTAACAAACCATAACATGAAAGTAACAACTACACTAGAGAAATAAAGCTAAGTTTGTTAACCTAATAGTTGTGATAAACATCTGAAGAAAACTATATACATTAATGATTAAATACGAATGCCAGTCTGCTGCTCGAGCATAGAGTGTTATAGGAAAGCCAAGTGCGAAATAGACTTGAGCTTCTTAGGCTTCACCAAAAAAATCCTGAATCGTGTTCCTCTATAACGATTTGAAAAGTATTTTCTCTAATTACAGGTATTATGTTTGGTAATAGGGACTGCGACACTAACCAGTGCAGCGAGAGCGAGGCAGCGTCTCCAGCAGCGTCCAGTCGAAGACGACAGACTTTTGTACCAACCCCAAGCGCAGGCCAGAGCTGCCGGTGATCAGGTCTTTTTATTTTTTATTTATTTACTTTTAGTAAATTGGGGTCCAATAGAGCGTTTTACTCGTCAATACAAATATAAATGAAATAAATTTAATAATTATCAATTTGATTTAGCTGCTGTATACTGGCATTGTCCACTTACATACTAATGTCATAATAATATATAATAAATCTACTATGATGTACAAGAATAGCTGCTGTATAGGGGCATTGTCATCCTATTGTATACCTAAGGGTAAACATAAAATGATATAGATTATGTCCAAGCTTTTTTATCAATAAGATATTCATATATAGGTAACCTCATATATAGGATCTCTTCAACCCAGCATAGTGTAGGTGACTATCTACTTGTCTGTGGTAAAAGTCACCTTCTGGAAGTTAAACCTCTATCAGTATATAAATAAAACATTTCCAGGTGGTCCTTGTTTCGGCGGACACATACGACGCACTATACCGCGCAACAGACAGGCTTGATGATGAAGAGTATGAGCCAAGGATTCCTGTGCAAAGAGCGAATGCAATACCATCACGTTCACTCAAACAACACGAAGCCCCGAAACAACCTCCTGTACAAACAATCAGGAATTATAATAAGGTATAATTTGTTTATTTAGAACAGCGGTTCTCAGACTTTTTTGGCGAAGGAAAAAGCCTTAATATAATTATAAAAAACTGTTTTAAATGTATTTACGTGATATTTAGTTGGAATATTTAGATGTAACCTTATAATCTCCCTTTGGTAGGTATTTTTTGCAGTATTTTAGCCCTAAATAACTTACAAATTGCAGGTAAACGATGACGGTAGTTTTACATTTGGTTACGAAGCAGCTGACGGATCCTTCAAGGAAGAGACGAGAGGCACAGACTGCGTTGTCCGTGGAAAATATGGATATATCGACCCAGACGGTAACAAAAGAGAGTTCACTTACGTGTCAGGTAACCCTTGCGACCCTAACCGACCAAATGAGGAAGACGAACAGGAGCAAGGCAGTCCTGACTCAGCTGAAAGGGATGACGACCGAACTCCCAACTACCCGACACGACCAGCCATAAGACCGACCACGGCTCGACCGACTACGACTTACTTCCAGAACGACTTCAGAGACGCCGATGAAGACGAAGTAGAAGAGGAACCTCTCCAACACATACGTCAACGTGTCGTCCAAAGACCGGCCATATCTCGTCCCGCGTACCAATCACAACAAATTGCCATTACCCCCAGGCCTGTTGCTCTCACCACAGCTAGAGCACTCCCACCTGCGACTACATTCAGACCTCAACTGCTCCAAGTGACACCCAAACCACAAATCCAATACTCTCCAGAGCCCACTTATTCACCAACACCTTCCCTAGCCACAAGTCCTAGACCGGGTCAAATCGATTTCGCAGCCGAATTCGCTAAATTCCACAGAGATAACCAGGTTCCTTCAACGACCGCTGCAAGTTTAACAACAGGTGGTAAATCAGCCGCATCACCAGCCCCTTCTGGCAATCCCCTATACTCTACAGAATTAGTATTCGATCCCGCCAGTGGATCCTACAACACCCAATTGTACCAAACATTGCCACAGACGAAAGGAGAGTTAAATTTGAACCAGAGACTTCAGCCATACGTCGCTCAACACCAACCGAGACCGTTCATCCCTTCTCCTCAGATTTCTCAGCAGCAAGCTAACGTTCCATTGTTTAGACATCAGATTCAGCATCAGAACCCTCAACAAGTATATCAGAGACAGCAGGCTGAGGCTCAGTTCCAGAGTTCAGCACAATTGTTTGCCCAACAGCAGCAGCTGCAACAGAGCCAGCTGCAAAGGGACAGAGCCGCAGCGAGAGCACAGGCTCAGAGATTAGCTCTATCACAGAATCCACAGCGAGGAGCGGCATCACCACAGTTTTACTATGTAGCTCCGAGAGGAGAAGCTGCGTCACAATCATCAGGTCAAATCGACGCTTTCCTCAGAGGGCATGGCATTCAGTTTTAAATTAAGTAAAAAGATAGACCAACAGTGGGCTTATCACGAATTTTAGTCTGGCTTTCGAACCGAGTTCGCTTCAAGCGATTTGTATGGAAATTTGAGCAGCGCCACCGCGTGCAGATTTGGAACTACAGTATTTTAGATACTTTTTGTTAATTTTCGAACGTCTCGATCTTTCGTTCATTTGATAGATTGCTGATGCTCGTTAGTCGTTAGTAAAAATTCATGATCCCGATTGCTAACGGATCCGTTTTACTTGTGACAGCTCGATTCGAAAGCCAGACTAAAATTCGTGATAAGCCCACAGATGTGATTCATCACGATATAGGGATATTGTTTGTAAAGCCAACAGAAATTATAGATGGCCAACATTTATGTGTGATTGATTAATTTGAATAAATCGCCTTTTATAGTTATATAAATCATGTCTGATCACGCCCAAATCAGATTGTTTAAATTTTCGTAAAGGACATTTTACAGTGATTTATTTTATTTCCATTGCTGTTGAAGTTACGGCGTGTTGTAAATAATGAATATATCTAATCAATTTAAGAAATTAATAGATTAAGTTTATTTTAGTTATTTGGGCTGATTTATTGTATGATATTTTACTTGATATTTTCTATACAAAAAATTAATTCGATCCCTAAATAAAAACCAACAATTTGTCTATTGGAAAGGGAATTATATAAATTACGCTGAATTATATAAATCAATCAGAAAATAAGATATAGGCAGTGTAAAATAATAAATCAGCCCAAAAAGATGTTAGTCCATGATAGCATAATGTAGAAAGAATGGCTGCGACGAGGATTTGTATAGAAAATAAACCTAATAGTACCTAAATTAAGATACAAATTATATTGTAATTATTTCTTTGTTTTTAAATAATAAATTATAATATTTTTTTTATGATTATTTTCTTTTTTTTCCCCTCAAAACAACCTGTAAATTAAAAATACTAAGTTAGATAATATTCATAGAAAAATCATATAATACTATGGAAACGAATTATTCAAATAAAGATATGAATTTAGTAGGCGTTTCCAATATATTTAACATAGAGATGTGCCGATTATGACTTTGGCCGACTAGCCGACTAGCCGATTAGTCGGTTGTAAATAAGCCGACTAGTCGGCCGACTAATCGGCCAAGCCGACTACGGTTTAGGGGATTCCCGTGACGCTTCGTTTACAGCTGATTCGCTGCAGTTTCAGTCACTACTGACATGTGGACAAATATAAATAACAAAAAAAGTGTTTTGAGTTTTACAGCTCACTAGTTTGACGATAGTTTCAAATATCATCACGCAGTATTGCAATATATGTCATTAAATATTATGTTGATTTGTTTTTTAATTAAGATACTAATTTTGTTTGATAAATGTCATCAATATGTTTTCTTTACAAGGAAGTAACACATACATTTTATTGAGAAATAGACACAAAGTAAGAAGCCGGATAGTCGGCGCTTTTTGCCGATTAGTGGCCGACTAGTCGGAACATCTCTAATTTAATACTTTTAATTTTGCTATTACAAAAATTTAAGGCGTTTTGATACAATTACAATTTGGGATAATGAATAAAAAATATTAAATTTTTAGATTTAATTAAATATTTTGTAATAAAATTTAAATGAACAATGACACAATATACAAATATTTTCAAACATACAAAAATAAAACGCAACTTACCTATTTGTAATTTTTAGATGTAACGCCTTAAAAAAATGAAAAGCAAAATTTATTCGTCAACTTATAAAACTAAATATGTTTACTAAATTTTAAGGCGCTTAATTAATTTTATGATTAAAGTAGTTATCAAAGATACACTAATCAACCATAACAATGTAGGTAGTTATATAATTTTTTATTTAAACATTTAATAGCTGTCAAAATATTAAATAAACTACATCCCTACTAATATTATAAATGTGAATGTGAGTTTGTATGTTACGTTTTCACGCAACAACTACTTAACCGATCATCATGAAATATGACATACAGGAAAACAGTTTCATTTATATATATTTGTTTGGAATCATATTGATTCATTTCTATTGAAGTGATCTCTGATACTTATTTAAAATTCTAGTAAAATATTTTACTTAATGGAATATCTAACATGACAATCTTCATAATGATCTTAGGATTTTTTCCTAGATTTTATAATTATATTTTAGTTCACACTGTTATATAATTAATCTTTACTTTTGTGCGCGTTTACTTCAATACATAGTAAAGTGTGGGATTTTATGGTTCAAATGCATTAAATACTAGCTGTTGCCCCCGACTTCGTTCGCGTAGTAATGAAGATATAAAGTACTATGAAGTTTAATGATGTTTCATATTTCTGTCAACAGAAAATGCCTATCACACTTCTGTCGCAAAATCCGTTCTACTTTAATATTGTAGAATATTTTTTTGTTCTATCATTTTATGGCAATTTTTGGCAACCTTGAGTTACATTCAGAGGCGGCTCGTCCTAAAGAGCGCTGGTGCAGTGCACTCCCACGAAAATTACAGAAGTAATCTATATTTCTTCATAATACATACTATCCTTACATTACATTCATTCTATTCTACTATGCCTATACAATAGTATATTATATTACCTATATCTACGCCGCTGTAATATAAGTTCTCTAATTTTCGTGGGAGTGCACTGCACCTGCGCTCTTTAGGACGAGCCGCCTCTGGTTACATTATTGTAATTTTAGTAAGGACCCTTTTTTTCTGTAATTTATATAGTCTATATTGATGAATGATAATGTAGCATTCAAATAGTGAACGATATACCCTTAGGTATACAATAGGATGACAATGCCCCTATACAGCAGCTATTCTTCTACATCATAGTAGATTTATTATATATTATTATGACATTAGTATGTAAGTGGACAAAGCCAGTATACAGCAGCTAAATCAAATTGATTTATATTTGTATTGACGAGTAAAAGCGCTCTATTGGAGCCCATTTACTAAAAGTAAAAAAAAAAGAGATGCTATAATCAAAATTCATCTTAAATAGTCATTTACATAGAATTGATTTGACTACTGAGATTGGTATGTAGACGTAATGAATAGGTCTCTCTCTCTCTCTCTGTGTTTTTTTCAAAACGTGGGAATACTAAAGCATAGTTAGGTATTAAGGTTTCATAATTATGTATAATATATCTTGAAGTCCCACGCTGATATTAGCACATCGCGATTGTATGATTATTGTAGACTTCGACGTTTTAAAGTCGTGTTTGCTTAGTGCGGGATTAGTAATAATTAGAGATGTGCCGATTATGACTTTGGCCGACTAGCCCACTAGCCGATTAGTCGGTTGTAAATAAGCCGACTAGTCGGCTGACTAATCGGCCAAGCCGACTACGGTTTAGGGGATTCCCGTGACGCTTCGTTTACAGCTGATTCGCTGCAATTTCAGTCACTACTGACATGTGGACAAATATAAATAACAAAAAAAGTTTTTTGAGTTTTACAGCTCACTAGTTTGACGATAGTTTCAAATATCATCACGCAGAATTGCAATATATGTCATTAAATATTATGTTGATTTGTTTTTTAATTAAGATACTAATTTTATTTGATAAATGTCATCAATATATTTTCTTTACAAGGAAGTAACACATACATTTTATTGAGAAATAGACACAAAGTAAGAAGCCGGATAGTCGGCGCTCTTTGCCGATTAGTCGCCGACTACGATAGTGGCCGGATAGTCGGCTTTACCGACTAGTGGCCGACTAGTCGGAACATCTCTAGTAATAATGAATGGTTTAATTTTTAAGAGTTTTTAAATCGATGTAATAAAAAAAAACAATTAATTCATTAAATGAAATGAAATGAAAACAGTTTATTAGCATAAACACTAAAAGCGTGCGCTTGCTCATCGTTAGACTCTATAATGGCTTCGGAAAGGCGTATGACGAGAAGAAGACCATAAGAAATTCGTCAAAAAGCCTGTACATAAAATAATTAACAAAAAAAAACTGGTTTTTAATTCAGGGAAAAACAGTAAATAACAATATATAAAAATCTCTACTCTAAAATGTGAATGTGAGTTTGTATGTTACGTTTTCACGCTACAACTACTTAACTGATCATCATGAAACTTTATACACATATTTTTGGAGATACTAGAAGCAACATAGGATACTTTTTATTATAACAAAATTTTTAGTACCTATAGTTTCCAATTAACTATAGTAAAATATTGAGTATAGTTCTATTGAAATGATCTCTGATACTTATTTAATGACTTAAATGCGAGCGGAGCCGCGGGTAAAAGATAGTATTATATATAGCTATCTATACAATATAGGTTAATCGCGAAGATTATTTTATTTAAACAGCGTGACTATGGATCTCTACGATTGTACTATGACCGCCAAAAAAGGCTCAACTACAGTGAATTCGTATATGACAAGCGATTTGTTACTTAAATCGTAACTTAAAAAGCTACTAAAGTCTAGACCTTACTTGTTTTTTATTACCTAATTAAATAAGTAAACTAGAAGCCTTTATACAGCCTTATGTCACGTTGCTACAATAACAGACGCTGCAAAGGTTTCGAAAAGTGGTTTGTTGTCTCATCGTCGTTGTTACTAGGTACATTTATAACATTTGTTTCGAATCAGAGCATTATATGGATGCAAGGTCAAATACAGGTCGTACAATTAAGTGCATAATAATTGTATACAAAGCCAAGTAGCAATCTAATTCGAATAAAAGTGGAACAAATAAAGAACTTAATATTATTGTGGGAATATTGTAATACTGACAACAATGATATGAATTTTTGAACTACATTTCAATAGTATTACGCGTGTTGCTCAATCGTTAATGTGCACGTAATAAATGTGTTAAATATGAATATAATAATCCCCCATATTAAGCGAATTCGTGTCCCTTGTATAATGCGTGTTTTCCCCCATATAACGCGGGGATTTCACATGTTATCTTTCTGTACTGTGGTTTGTTTAATTCAGTATCAATCTCGCGTTTGTATTAAAAATAATTTATACAGAACGCGTTATAAGGGATATTACGAGCGCGTTATATGAGTATTGTCGTAGAACGCGTTTTCCTATAACTCGGAGCCAATCTACCGTATTATAGGGGAGTTTAATATATATTTAATAATGACCAAAACATACAGTGGTTTATTATACAATAACAACTGACCTGAAAAACCTGCATTAGAAATAATAAACGTGACATTGAACAGATGCGTGTGAACGCCACTGAGTGCTTGTATGTATGTATGCCTTCGCAGATTAATTATACAGTCATATTTTTAAAAAACAATCGAGCAATTAAGAGTTTGGTGGTAGACATTTTTTCGTCTTTAAGGCGACCTCAAGAACGACCATTGTGCGTTGTTCGTAGCGGCGAATGTGCGAACTGAACACAATTGCTAATTTAACAAACGATAGATTTGTCCACATACACTCGGACAATTAAAACAATTGGGGCCTAATGCAATGCTGTAGCTTCCACCGCTGCGACCGGCGTACAAAAAAGATTTTCCGTTTCAGATAATGAAATGACAACAATGGAACCCTTTGCGTAAGACGCGCGGTCGCACGCGCCTGAGGTCGCGAGTGGGGCGCTATTTTATATAGGGACCCGACGCCGCGGCCGCAGCCCGAGTCATGTCGCATAGACTCAGCATCCCAGCAGCCGCGGAGACATGAGCCCGACGCTCATCGTAATATTACTGATCGCGGTGGTGAGAGCACAAAATGCCACCAAAGAGGAGGCCACCAAACACTTGAGCGAGGACAAAAGTAACGCTACCAAAGAGATACTCAAAGCGTCCGAGACGGCAGACCCAGGGAAGGTGGAGATTGTTAAGCAAATTAGACGACTGAACGATGACGGGTCATACACCATCGGATATGAGGCTGATGATGGAACATTTAAGATAGAGAGCCGTGACGTGTTGGGCAACGTTAAGGGGACGTTCGGGTATATAGATAAGGATGGTGAAATCAAGCGGGTCACATACTCGTCTTCCAGCGACAGCACACCTGCACCCGTTCCCGTCACGACGAGCCTCACGCCCACCACGACACCAACGACTCGCATCAACAAGACCGCGTCCTCAACAACCAGAAGACCGCAGCTTCCCACCGTCGTATATCCGAAGAGCAGTTACAACACGCGCGGCACCGTGATACAATCAATCCCACGAAGAAGACTGCCAGTGACCAGCACAATGAGAGCAGTGAGCAGTGAACCAACAACAGTGACAACAGAGAAGCAGCTCACTGACGAAACCACTACAAATATCTTGAATTTGTATAAAAAATCCGAAGATAGTGTCACTAGAATGAGATCACAAATAACTAAACCGTCAGTTAAGTTTGATTTGTTAATGAAATCGTCCAGCGTTGATTCTACTATGAAAACACCGAATACGAAGCCAGTGTATGAACAAGTGAGTGAAAAGGGAGCCCTGAAAGACATTAACAAGGCTAATACCATTCGTCGGGAGTTGACTGAAACGGGGAATGCTAACCCTCACATGATAAATCTGCAGCAATCAACAGGCGATGATTCCACTGACGTATACGGGAGTCACTTGTCACTTGGAACTGTTCGTCCGCTGTTTACGACCACAACACCGAGACCACGTTTGGTTCCAATACATTCATTAGTAGCCGCGAGACAGAAGATCCAGCAGCAATATCAGAATCACAATGTCGGTGATGATGAACAGGAAACGACTATAGAAGCCAGTACAGGTCGAGTGTTCGAACATCAAAGTGTAGTGACATCAAATCCAGTGCCAGTTATTCATATACCTTCACACAGGGATCAGGGAGACGAGAGGATATTCAACCAACCAATATACAGACGACCTGCAGCTGCGGTTCAGTTTAGGACACGGGAATATCTCAAGGACAACCCTGGAGCTCCAATCCCAATCGGGAACCAGCGGCCATTTCTCCATTACGACTACCAACCTCAACAGCGAGTATTGGAGCCTCAATTCGTGAAGGAAGCTTCTCCGCCTGAAGTCAAGGCTGCTACGCCCGAGCCTGTTACTGTAGCTCCATACGATATACGTCCAGTGACCAGGATTATACCTATTCCAGTTGACGAACGAGGTGTGCCCATACAAGGATATCAGCCGAGATTTGTGAGTCCATATCGCCATCAAACACAACAACAGCCTCCTCCTGTGATACTTCAACCTAGATTAATGGAGCCAGTATTTGATGACATGAATAGCATCTCGACTCCTGTGAGTACAAGGGATTTGAGGAGACTTCTTCACATTCTGATATATAGGCAGAATCGTTTGCAGACACTAATGGATCAGATAGTGTCACCTGGTCCGCCATATCAGCCGCTATTCCGGCAGGAGCACCCGCAGCAGTATGAGTTTGGACAACGGTATCAGAACCCAGCTCTTCATCCTGAAGGGGAAAGGTACGATTACAGATACGAGCAGCAATACCGGCAGCCGACTCATCAGCAGGAATTGTATTCTAACCAAATCCCCAGTTACGAGCAGTACGATGCCCAAAGGTATGTACCACGAAGGAGGTTGTATACACGCCTGCACGACACAGCTGGTGCGTCCAGCAGTCATATAGAAGACGGTCAGGAGTATTTACCAGCTGAAATTAGAGAGGCGTTACTTTTGAAAATGTTAATGTTGGCAATCAGTCCCGATTACATGCCGACGCCTGCGCCTATAACTGAAATGACGACGGCTGCTCCGACGAGAAAACAAGTTCGGAATATTGAGATTTTAGGCGAAGTCGGCTCGATGGATGACATGAAAAGGAAACTTCGGAGACACTAGAACTTTGTGAGATTTTTTACCATTTTTTTTAATTTAAACTTCAATAATAAAATGTTAAGATATACACATTTTGTAAATATCTAGTTAGACATTTATATTCAGTGAAGTTTTTTTTTTTCGAATTGGAATTGAATTGGTTTTATTTGAGACTTTTCTGTCGTGGGATAGTACCACCCAGCTGCATCACAGCAAATTCGAGGAATTAGATTTTTTATTCACCTTAGAAGTATAGACAGAAAGAGGTATTACATACAATGATTGCCTTCTGGCAGTAACATATAAACAGTGAAATAGTGGGCGATAAACGTAGGTTGTTGAATATATCACGATAAAATGTCAAATCACACTTTGAAAATCTACATTGTCTTGCAGAAATAATCCATAATTTTAAACTCTATTTACTAGCCAACATAAGTGGGTTACTATTTAAGTAAAAAATAAAGTTTTCACTCATAACTGAAGAAGTAATAAGTTAAGAGTTGCTTTTAGGGTATTTTAACCTTTAACTACCTGAGGTGGATTTAATTTCATGTAAACACTGACATGGAGGCCTCAGAGTCCTGTACATATATGTGCTTGTATTTAAAAATCTTTAAGGTAAGGGTTTAGTGTTTAATATTTAGCTTCAGTGGATGTATTTAAATAAAATTAAATAATATTTTTTTTATAATTTATTTGTAAAAAATTAACTATCGTTTCAAAGTTTAGAAAAAATCACAAGAATAAACAAAATTGTTTAAAAAAATCAATAGATCAACAGATAATTAGAGTAATTCAATAATATTAATTTTCTCAAAACCTGAGAGGCCCCCACTTCAGTAGTTAAGGGTTACGAAAGCTGTATAAATAACATTAAAATTTTCTACCCTGTCAATTTGGACAAAGCAAATTTGTTTACTCAAGCAGGCATAGTGGAAGCGTTAACTGTCCAAAAAAGTGACATAAAATGTGTTTATATTTCTACATTTATTTAGATTGTAATTTTGTGTATGTCTTTAAGAAAACAAGGGAAATGATGTGACACAACGTATGGCCTTCACGCTTATGACTAAACGGGGTGGCCAGCAGACCAAGTAATTTTGTTCTGAATCTCTTTTTGTTGAAATTTAAACACGAAATTTTTGTACTTATACGTTCTTCAAGTTTCAAATTTCAAATTTGCCATAAATATGGTTGGTGACATAGGTCTTAAAGTAATGTTTTAGTAGTATCACATATCTTACACCAGCGGTTCTCAAACTTTTTTGGCGAAGGAAAAAGCCTTAATATAATTATAAAAAACTGATTTATATGTATTTATGAATAATCATACTGCAATGTAATATTACGTAATATTTTGGTAGGTATTTTTTGCAGAATTTTAGCCCTAGGGTTCCGCGGAACACACTTTGAGAATGGCTGTCTCACACATTGTATATGGCTTGCAAATAATTCTATATAATAGAAATTTACTATGTCAACCTAAAATGCTAAATAATGTCAAATTAAATTTAAACTTACAAAATGTCACTCATAAATTCACCAATTGAATAGTAGGACTTGTTCATTAAAAATACGTTGAGATTCTTTTTAAATATGTTAAAATTATCAACATCGCAATGTTCTTCTTTTATTAATGGCTTCAATGGGCTTATCACAAATTTAGTCTGGCTTTCGAATCGAGCTGTCACAACCAAAACGGATCCGTTAACAATCGGGATCATGAATTTTTACTAACGACTAACGAGCACCAGCAAGCAATCTATCAAATGAACGAAAGATCGAGACGTTCGAAAATTAACAAAAAGTATCTAAAATATTGTAGTTTCAAATCCGCACGCGGTGGCGCTGCTCAAATTTCCATACAAATCGCTTGAAGCGAACTCGGTTCGAAAGCCAGACTAAAATTCGTGATAAGCCCACTGATATCTACTAAAGACAATTCTGCCAATGTCGAATACGTAAACCCTCATGTAAAAAAATACATTATCTTAACATAGGTTACAAAGTTAGCAATTGAAAATACCTCAAAATTCTTTTTTTTAGTTCCAACTCGCCACCGATAGGTTCGTTTATTAATATCTCAAGCAATTATACAAAGTTACATTAAAAAAACATATTACCCAATAACATAAGTATTGTTATGTTAGCATAGTAGTATAATAAGAGGCCGTGTGAAAAATCCAACCAATGAAAATGACTGGGAACTTCAAGTTTTACTTTCATGTGTACTATATATCTAACTGCAAATTACACAATCATACGTGTCGTTAAAGAACACACACACACGTCTCTCTAGAAGTAGGATATCACTTACTTAATGAAGTATCAACCAATTGTCTATGTCAGCCATTCTCAAAGTGTGTGCCGCGGAACCCTAGGGCTAAAATACTGCAAAAAATACCTACCAAAGGGAGATTATAAGGTTACATCTAAATATTCCAACTAAATATTACATTGCAATATGATTATTCATAAATACATACAAATCAGTTTTTTATAATTATATTAAGGCTTTTTCCTTCGCCAAAAAAGTTTGAGAACCGCTGCCCTATTCTATAGGATACTTGTTTGCAGTTCTACAAATAATTAAAAAGGAATCTAGAGAGTTGTTGTAATCATGGACCTGTGTTCAAATCTCCCAATAAATATGTCCAAACTAATATAGCTCCGTTCGCATTCCGCGCTTGTTTTCGGTGGCATTTGCTTCAAGCAATGTGATGTATAATAGCCCCATTTGATTTGTTCCATTTGAAGCCAAAGAAGCTCAAGTCTGTTTTGCACTTGGCTTTCCTATAACACTCTATGTTCGAGCAGCAGACTGGCATTCGTATTTAATCATAATGTATATAGTTTTCTTCAGATGTCTAACACAACTATTAGGTTAACAAACTTAGCTTTATTTCTCTAGTCTAGTGTAGTTGTTACTTTCATGTGTTGGTTTATTAACTGTTTGTTTGTGTATGTCTAAATAAATAAATATCTATATCAGTCTATGAAAGGCATAATGAAAGCTACTGTTATCGGCTTTAAGTACTTTTAAGGTAGTACTTGCCTTCAGTTCCAGTCCAAGATCATTGGTCATATTTAAACTAATTTTCAGTTTTGGTTCCACACATGCCTCAACTTCGACAAGTGAGCGCAGGCGACATGATAAGAATATTGTTATCCCTTTCTGACAATTGTTTCTTTAAAGCCAAAATACAATATATGTCTATTTAAAGATTATCATTCGTACTGCAACGACTTTTCTCTATAATCTGTAAGTAGAGGCCTTCCAAGCTAAGTAGGGGAAATAAAATAAGTATGACTTCCAAAAATATTTTTATTTATTATCTTGTTCTAACTATTTTTTTAAATCTAATAAACAGTTTTATAGAGGACATCAATATCTAAAAGAAAGTCTAACTATTACATTTATGTCATAATAACTACATATTCATGTTAAAATTTAAACTTCATAGTACTTTATACCTTCATTACTACACGAACGAAGTCGCTGGCAACAGCTAGTACATTAATAAAAATTAATTATTTACCATGAAATACGAATTACCTTCGGAGGTCTAGGAGCAGCAGCTGCAGGTGCCCTATACGCTGGAGCAGGTCGTGGTGTGGGAGGTGCTCGGTATGCAGGTTGAGGAGGAGAATCTTCGTAGTCGTAATCCTGAGAGGGGGAAGGCCGAGGAGGTGGGGGAGGACGGTATTGGGATTTCTGAAAACATGTATTTTCATTTAATTAGCATAGGCACTAAAGGCATGCGCTTGCACATCGTCAGATTCTATAATGGTTTCGGAAAGGCTCGCTAATCATGGCCTAAATCATATCTATTGCTTCTATGTATGTATCTAGTGCAGCTATTCTCAAAGTGGTGTTTCGCGGAACCCTAGGGCTAAAATACTGCAAAAAATACCTACCAAAGGGAGATTATAAGGTTACATCTAAATATTCCAACTAAATATTACGTAATATTACATTGCAATATGATTATTCATAAATACATATAAATCAGTTTTTTATAATTATATTGAGGCTTTTTCCTTCGCCGAAAAAGTTTGAGAACCGCTGATCTAGTGTATGGGTTAGTTAAAATTCAGGCGTTTGCATTTATTAGTTCAGAGCTTGTTACCTGTGGTTTAGGTCTCAACTCCTCATTCCTTCCAGTAGTCTCGTCTACCAGAGTGGGAGGTGCAACCGTGATGCCTTCGCCAGCTGGTTGGAAGCCATATTTGTTTGCACCATATTCTATCACACGAACCTAGAATGCAATGCGTTTTTTATTGAAATAGCTTCTTTTTAATATTTTCTTAATGATTTCTGAGATACTCAATACAACAACGAAGAATCTACACAAACAAACTATGCATAATAACAACTTTAAATCGCTTTTTAAATTGCGATTTTGTAGATAACCTACCATGAAATGAAACGAAAATAGTTTATTAGCATAGGCACTAGTAAGTGTTTGAGCCTGACTTACTGTTGGCTTACTAGAAGGATTATATATATATATATATATATTTTACTGTATTTAATGTTGTATAGGTAGCTATATATTTTTTATTTTATTTTTTAAAAATATTTTTATATACATATTATTGGACATATATATGTATTTTATATACATATACCTATGTTATTAATTTGACATTTATTGTAACCACTGTGTAATCTGATTTATAAATTGTTATTCACTTTTTTTTCTGAATTAAAATTCAGTTTTTTTTTATTATCATTACTTTATGTACAGGCTATGATTGACGAGTTTCTTGTGATATTCTTCTCGCCATACGCCTTCCCGAAGTCACGGTAGAGTCTAACGATGAGCAAGTGCACGCCTTTAGTGCCTATGCTAATAAACGATTTTCATTTCATTTCATTTCACTAAAGGCGTGCGCTTGCTCATCGTTAGACTCTACCATGATTGATGTGTCTTTAAATATTTATTTTTGACGTGACAACGTCTTATAATTCGATTGAGCCGCACGAAAAAACATGACTCATGCGGCGTTACCTCGCTCTGAGGCGTTCCATGTAAGGCTTTAAGTGATCTTGATCTTGATCAATTTCATTGTGATTTCCAATTACCTCCTTCTCTATATACATACAAATCTATTAAACAAATGAAATTAAAATTTTCTTTTGAAAAATGCTACCATTACATCAGTATTTTCTTAAGACGTTGTCACGTTCAACTATCGTCAGTAAACCGACTTTACAGACAACCGATTTTTATTCTAATATTAATTCAATATAATTTAATTTGTTCGCGTTGTTTTAATTAATTATTATGACAGTACTTTAATTGGCTTGGCTTTAGTTGAGGATCCCAAAACTGTACGAATAACGAAAAGGTTAGGTTAGAGTTAGCTCTATATTAGTAGCGGCCATCATAGCACGTTATAAATTTGTCTTTTTTTAAAAAAATTGGCACAATTTAGAAAAAAAAAATTTACATTTTCACATTTACCAAATCCTGGGGTCCTCAACTAAAGCGTAACCCTTTAATTAATTACAAATTAATCAACCTTTCCAGTATCGTCTTTATAGCCGTATTTCCCTTTCACTTCGCCTGTTGGAGATTTCGTTTCTATCTTGAAGGAGCCATCGGCTGCCTCGTACCCATATGTGTAGGAACCATCTTCGTTGTGTCTAAAAAAGGTATATAAGATAAACCATTTTCTACCCTTAACCCTTAAAACATATTGACGTAATTAATGTAAGACATGAGTATATCTGCAACATAAGGTTAATAAAATAATATAAAAATAATATATTTTTTATTTCTTTCTATGTCTCTCTGCATTAGAATGTTCTACAAGATATATTGGGTTAAAAACCTGAGATCGTCCGTCCGTAATTTATTTTTGTTATATTGTCTTCCTTTTCTAATGAGATTCATCCGACTATAATTTTTTTCTATTTCAAAAATTATCTACTCTGGCCTAGTAAGTTTTCCAAATTAATAAAAAATATGTACAATATTATGTCAACAGGACGTAATATTAGATTTAAGATCATTACTTTGAAACCTCTTAGACATCATAACACCTTCGATAATAACAATAAAGTATAATGATTTACGAAACATTAGAACAGTGACAATAACAGTTAAATTTAATAGTGTACCCTTTGTAATTTTAGTACATAAGCTGGACCAAAATAAAAATACACTATATTCAAATTTTTTTTTTCTTATTAAGAGTTTTATTTTTTATTGTTTCTGATGAAATAATTTTTTTCCGCTGAGAAAAATATTTACGTAATTTTAATGTAATTTTTTCAAATTGATCATTTTTGTTGCCTCAAAAAAAGCATTATGTTCTGATCCGTAAAGGAAAACCAACTTCAAAATACATAAAACTGATTCTTAGATTTCTACCAAATATATATAACATAAAAATAAAAACAAAATATAATTATTATCCCCATTTTCATGTTATAGGACAGGCTGGACTCGGCGTTAAAGAATTTTTTTTTAAATTTTTTTTCGTTATATATTTTTTCTTAACGTATTATGAATTTAATTTAAAGATTTCATCAAAAAAATCCAATGTTTTCGACGCTTGAGAGGTAATGGGTTAATAACACCTTCAACTGTAGAATGATTATAAAAACATTAATTACCTGTTAATTTGTTTCAATATCGGCACAGGGGTTGGTTTTGGTTCACTAGCTGATGACACGTATCTCGGAGCACGTTCCTCTTCGTATTGAGCTGATACGACGTAAACGTACACACTGCATAATATTATCTGCAATTCAATTTAAAAAGTGGATCTTTATAACTGTTATATAGTTTACTGGACTCCGACTTATCTATCAAACATTTCCAATCTTGCAGAGATAGATTTGTTCTAATTGGATTGAAAAAAATAATACGAGTGTTACCAATATGAATGAAGGACTGTTTTATTAATATACTTTATTTTACTTTAGTTTATATAATATAGCTTTTACCCGCGGCTTCGCTCGTATTTAAGTCATTAAATAAGTATCAGAGATCATTTCAATACAACTATACTCAATATTTTACTATAGTCAATTGGAAACTATAGGTACCAAAAATTTTGTTATAATAAAAAGCATCCTATGTTACTTCTAGTACCTCCAAAAATATGTGTACAAAGTTTCATAATGATTGGTTAAGTAGTTGTTGCGTGAAAACGCAACAAACAAACTCATATTTATGATATTAGTAGGAATACTACATGTAGGTACATACATATTACATTTTGAGAACCACTCAATATTCGCTCGCGGCCAATAGTTTGAGAACTACTGGCATAGATAAATGAAGAATTTAAGTGAGTTTAATGCTCTTTTAAAGTTATTTTCGTAATGTTATTTAGTATTAAGTTGTGGTCAAAAATATGCGACGCGTAAAATTGTGTAATATTTACTACGTCTACGTCTATTTAACTTTTACTGTTTTATTATTGAGTAAAATATTTAGTTTAAGGTCATTTATTTCAATTATTCTTTATTATTTTTATAGACCTACATTTTTACAAGTAGTATCGCTTATATTGAGTAGGTACCTACATATTGTAGTTTGCATTGCGTTTATATTCTATTGCAGCCATTCTCAAAGTGTGTTCCGCGGAACCTTAGGGCTAAAATACTGCAAAAAATATCTACCAAAGGGAGATTATAAGGTTACATCTAAATATAACATTGCAATATGATTATTCATAAATACATATAAATCAGTTTTTTATAATTATATTAAGGCTTTTTCTTTCGCCAAAAAAGTTTGAGAACCGCTGTTCTGTTGAAATGGTTATTTTTATTTTTGATTGACAACATTGTTATTAATATCTTGTTTTTAAAGTATCCTATGTCACTTCTAGTACCTTCAAAAATATGTGTACAAAGTTTCATGATGATCGGTTAAGTAGTTGTTGCGTGAAAACGTAACAAACAAACTCACGTTTACATTTGTAATATTAGTAGGGATGTTCAGCTATGTGGGTTTATCATGAATTTTAGTCTTTCGAACCGAGTTCGTTTCAAGCAATTTGTATGGAAATTTGAGCAGCGCCACCGCGTGCGGATTTGGAACTACAATATTTTAGATAGTTTTTGTTAATTTTCGAACGTCTCGATCTTTCGTTCATTTCACAGATTACTGGTGCTCGTTAGTCGTTAGTAAAAATTCATGATCCCGATTGCTAACGGATCCGTTTTCCTTGTGACAGCTCGATTCGAAAGCCAGACTGAATTCGTGATAAGCCCACTGTTATAAAAGATGGTCACGTTATTCTTGTATTAAATATATTATTATTATAATAATAAAACACATTGTTGCCGAAAGCTAATAGCATTAAATAGTTTGAACGTAATAGCAATGAAGTAATTTCACGCGGAATCTTAAAAAGTGGGTTTTAGATAACATTGTCGAAGGTCATGGTTTCCGTTCACCAGTAGACCAACCACGCCCGATAACTTGATTCTGTAGCAACATTTTATTACGCACACATTTACTTATGTTTCATTATTATTATTATTATTATTTTGTATTATTATGTATTTAAGACTAGATTTACCAGACCAGTCAAAATGACTGGTCTTGCAAGATCAAAAAATTAAAATTCCTACTGCATCTAAAATTTTATTTAATTCTTCTAAACTTCTTTAATTTATAACAGAAGAATTAGTTTTATGAATTTTATATTATTTTATATATATTTGTAACAAATACATACTTTTTTGGTTTTGGTAGAAATAGGTATATTTAAGCTGGTAAATCTAGTGTTAAATATTTTTCACTTAACTTCGCTATATAGGCATACATCTAATTAATTGTTTCACGCGTTACATTGCGGAAATCCATTTTAAAGGAAATCATTTAAAATTATTTTGCTTATAATTCCCGCTACATTAGGTCGATGAAAGAATACGTCTGCCAAAGGTTAATTGGTAGAAAATATCTAAGAACATTTGGAATTATATATTTTAAAAAGTAAACCTAATCAATGGTGAAGAATCGGTTTAGTTTAAAAAAAAAATGTTTTCATTAAACATATTTATGAAGAATAGTTTTTTTTTTTAAATTAAAATAAACTTTAATGACTCTTATTATGTTTATTGTAAGATAATCCGATGGAAAACGGCTTATATGTAATCGGTTTAGAATAAATAATTTTTTAAATGTAACATTAAATCTTCATACAATCATAAGTGCATGTAATAATAATAATAAACAAATAATTAAATAGTTTAAAAAACTAAAAAAAACACGCGCGCTAGCTTTATCTCTTTTACTCCACTACACAGGATCTATAAAAGAATTTATAAATCCTGGCGGTCCTAATAAGGATAATGGGAAACTGTTATTAAATTATTGCATTGTCATCGATCCTTAATACGTATGCAAAGATTCAAATTAATCAGACTTCTGGAAATTGGTGAAAATTATGCTCAAAGATTCCGTTACATACATACATACATACAACCCAAGCTAATAAAAGCGTGTTAAAAAGCAAGTGACAATTTTCAGAACACAAAGGTCACATTTGCATATAACCTTTCGTTAGCCGTTTTCATGTCCGCATATTTTATTCACTTCCACTATCACTAAATGAAGGTTAATCGTTTGGCTGATGGCCTTTCTTTAAAATATCGCATATATGTGTACTATTTAATTATTTGCAGAGCAAAACCAATTAGAACTACCTGTTGATGACAACCGAGATTTGCAGAGCGTTCTGACACGAAGATTATAAATTACGAATCCATGTTTATCACTAAGAAAATTATATATTTTTATTAAACTTACTTAGGCATATAATAGTATGACAATGCCCCTATACAGCAGCTATTCTTCTACGTCATAGTAGACATTAGTATGTAAGTGGACAATGCCAGTATATAGCAGCTAAATCAAATTATTTTATTACATTTATATTTGTATTTGTATTGACGAGTAAAAGCGCTCTATTGGAGCCCAATTACTAAAAGTAAATAAATAAATAAAAATACATGAAATATATAATAAACAGCACATATTTTGGTAACAATAATGATTGCTTACAATAAGTCCCCATCTCAAGAATAACTTACAAAAGAACACACACAAAAACAACACTCCGAAAATAAATATTCAATCAATCCAATTGAACACTTTTTCAAGTGAAAACAAACGCCAACACTGTTATAATAAAAATAAATGCACTTTCTCTGATATTATATAAAAAATGAATTCTCGTTTAATAATTTGAACACGTACCAATAGCTCGAAAGCCTTCATGTTGAATCAAAGCTAAACCACTATTGCAGTTCTCTTTTATAATCTGTTCTGGGGCAAAAACCTTTCACTGCTCCCTCCAGGGCTAGATTGGGGACTAATCAGGGATTTAACCCTAAAGCATACTTTAATAGGCTACAGCTGCTCTGATAACAGACCTTCGCTTATAATCAGACTAGCTTTTACCCGCGGCTTCGCTCGCATTTAAGTCATTAAATAAGTATCAGAGATCATTTCAATAGAAATGAATCAATATCATTCCAAACAGCTAAAACTATAGTCAGTTGGAAACTATAGTATCCTATGTTACTTGTAGTACCTCCAAAAATATGTGTACAAAGTTTCTTAATGATCGGTTAAGTAGTTGTTGCGTGAAAACGTAACAAACAAACTCACATTCACATTTATAATATTAGTAGTGACGTAATTTTCAACACACGACAATGTAACAATTACCAAAAATCTATCCATTTATTTAAATATTAAACAAAAAACATTTTTGATACTATTATTAATGCCTTTCTGTTTGTATTGCTAATAATTTTAAATTCATGCTTGCAAAATATGGTCTTTTATGATATTTCCAGCTTAAATATGCCATAGCCTATTATACATACAAACAAACAATCAAATGTTTCCTCTTTATATAATAGTATACATTAAACAATTTTCAATGCCTTTCTGTTTGTATGCTAATAATTTTTCCTCATATCTTTCCATAATATGAAAGTTATAACGATAGATACTAATTTGAGTTTCGTACTATACTTAAACGAAATTATGTAAGGTATCTTCCATACGTTAATAGCTACAAAATTCAAATACCATACAAGGCTTTAGGTATGTTTAGTGTTGTTTATCTATCTCGCTCTAACACACACGTTGTGCTATTCTCCATCTCTTTCATTTACTAATGTAATAAATCATATGATCGTTGACATAAACTATAGTAGCGTGTCTACCGACATGCTCCAATTGATAGCGACTCTACTTACTTCAGAAAACCAAGAGTAAAAGCCAAGTACTTCTTTCTCTTAGTTTCTATCAATATATGTCGATTGAAGAATATTCGTATAAAAAAAACCACACATTGCAATCATAAAACAAACACGAATAAACATCAGATAAATCCCTACTTCCCTACTAATATTATAAATGTGAATGTGAGTTTGTTTGTTACGTTTTCACGCAACAACTACTTAACCGATCATTAAGAAACTTTGTACACATATTTTTGGAGGTACTAGAAGTAACATAGGATACTATAGTTTCCAACTGACTATAGTTTTAGCTGTTTGGAATGATATTGATTCATTTCTATTGAAATGATCTCTGATATTTATTTAATGACTTAAATGCGAGCGAAGCCGCGGGTAAAAGCTAGTACATTATATAATTTAAATATTAATTTATGTTTATTAGGTTTCATATCATATAGAAATCTAGATAATAAATATTTTTCTATCAAACTAGTTATTGCAAAGCCTTTTTAAGGTATATACTTATAGAACACTGACATCTGGTCATTTTGTCATTAATGTAAGAAATTACATACATAAGTGTGGCCTAACAATTTAATCGGAGCACATTTTCAAGCCGGCATAGTGAGAATTACACGCAGCTGTCTCCGCTCGTAGACTCTATCTTAACATCATGAAGTGTAAAAAATGGTTATTAATCCCGTTCACCTTGCGCGTGCGCAGGTTGACATTACAGATTTATTTGTACTTTATTCATTGTTATCGTTGCTTATGGAACTTAATAAGACGGATAGTAATGAAACATTATTAGCTGTTACTAATCAACATATAGACAGAAGAACTGTTGTTATATAAAGACGTGTAGGTACAAAGAAAAACAATAAAAAGTATCAAAATTTATTTATGCTAAAAATATTTACAAACATGCATTTTTAAATACATGAAATTGTACGCCGTTATGTAATCGAAAAACAATGTTAGTACGCATACCTGATACAGTTTCTAATTTATAAAATTTTATTAAGCAATTTTATGTGGGTAGAATCGAAAAAGCAATGGTAGCACACTTGTTCTTTTGCTTTTAAAGATGCTTAGTTTAAAGGTAACATTATATTGTACTATGATTTACACAAAAGCTTGAAGGGTCTATGCCAGGGGTGGTCAACCTGCGGGTCTTTGAAAGATTACTTGTGGCTCCGATATACATTTATTCAGATTTTAGCACAACTATTATATATATTTTTTAAAATTATCGTTTCGTATGTCTTTTAAATTACTGACAACATATATGAAAGACTAAATGCAATGTTTTTTTAAATATTTTTTTGTGCATACATTTTAAAAATTTAAAATTTTGAAAAATGGCTCGGACCATCAAAGAGCTCGTCCACCTATCGTCCATGAGAAATTGGAAGAAGAGACCAAGCAACCTTAAGTTATGTATCCATGAGAAAGTAGTGAGACGAAAGCATTATGTAGAGTGTAGAGTCTATGGTAAATTTTAATCTAAGGAATTATTAATAAAGTTCAAGACATGTTTAATTAATGAAAAATGCATTTTAACACGAGTTTCATAAGCAGAAGATATGAAATATTAATTTAAATAGTGTAACATAATATAAAACCATGAGGATTCCTTCCCAGGAGGTCGGATGAAGGAATTATAATAGCATTTAAGTTAGTATATAAAACCGGTAGGGAAAATATTGCTGGTTCACTTAGTTGGAATACTCTTAGAGTTAAGTCAGTGTTGCTTGTAAATAAAAATCCTTTTAAAACACTTCTGCACGTGTCTTCAATTGTATTGCAAAATCGTATTTCTCACATATGGACCGGCATTTTTTGTTATTGTTAATTACGTATATTATTTAAATCATGCCCACCAGTGTACAAGCGGGCCGGTAATGTTGTTGCGGTGTGTGATTAGTAAATAAATAGAAGGTTAAAATGTAATCTCGAGTGAAAAACAAAAGATGACTAGTTAAATATAAATAAGAAGGAAGAACACACGTCGATTTTCAAATGGATATAGTTTTTGTAGGTATATAAGCGGTAGAAAGAGAAATGATTGCGGTGTCGTGAACGGCAAAGGAGATATCTGCATCCCTTTCACACATGCCTCACTAACTCGTCGAAGCGACCACACGTATCCTGATGATGCCACGTGAAGTGGCGAAATGCGTCGAGACAAGTTATTGAATGTTGGTGGAGGTTATTCTCCTTCATCGACCTAATGTAGCGGGAATTACAAGCAAAATAATTTCCTTTAATAGCTATCCCTTTCTAATGATTGTTTCTTCCAGTCCAAAGTCCAATCTGTATCCATTTGAAGATCGTCGGTTGTACTTAAAACTAATTTTAAGAAATTCGTTCGTTCATTGGTTGTACGCACTAAATATTAAATTGTAATTTGGTTTTAAACTCAACCTGTAAAATTGATTGTGTATGATCCAGTATTGGGATCTATATTTTGTGCTGGATGTCCAGAATATGGGTTATAATTTTGGTTATATCCTTGGTACGCTTGGGGTTGCTGAGTGTAAGCTTGATATGAAAACTGGGGTTGCTGATGATAAATTTGACTTTGAGGCCTCAATTGGTTAAATTGAGATTGATATTGATTGTTTAAACTTGTTTGTTGAGTGTAAAGAGGCCCAGAAAATTGAGGCTGATTTTGGAACTGTTGCGGCTGATACTGTTGTGGCTGGTACTGCTGGGGCTGATACTGTTGAGTTTGAAATTCCTGCTGGTACTGTTGAGGTTCTGGACGCGCTGGTTGGTGGAATTGTCGGAACTGAGCAGGGGCAGGTCGCGATTTTTGGCTTCGGCTATTGTACTTTGGGTCTTCGTATATTTTTGGGTCTTCCCTGTATTGTCCGTCGTCCTCTTGGCCGTCTGTTAGTGCGTTCGTTGGATGATCATTGAGGGTTGGTGGTGGCACCATTATTCCTGTACCTGGAACAGTAGAAATGTAAGATTTTATGCAGCTCGTAAAGAGGAAGAAGAGACCGTTGCGGTGTGTTTTATGGTCCGAGAAATTATGTGTCAGTGTAATTTAATTTCATTAAATAGCGTTAATGTTGTAATTTTTATAATCTGGTCACCTACTTGGATCCCTTCATGCACTGTTTGCTTTCTAACAAACTACTTCTAAGTGTTGACAGCTTATAGGTTAAGTTGTTAAATTATACTATTAAATTACGTTCTTTGTTTCTGAATTATATTTCTTTTATTTATATTTGTGTTTTATATTCCTAATTTGCATCCAGTGACGTGGCGGGCTTAACTCACGCTTGGGGCACCCCTCCTTCCAATTCGAAAACCATATAATATTATACGTAAAATAAACTCGCAGATAAATAAATAAATAAAGTCATAGGCTCAAGAACACTGGCACTAAATTTAAAATATATTTTCCAGTATTCAATTATTATAAAAATTCTGCGGACCATTTGCTCCCCCCGGTTCGTGTTTTGTTTGTGTTTGAATGTAAAATGTATTACTTTAAATCTATAAAGAATTCATAATTATTGTAATTAAATTGTAATTTTAAAGATTGATCGTTTAAATTGGTACCTTGTGGTTCAAATCCCCGTTTACTGCTTGCACCATACGATATCTCCCTGGTCTTTCCTGCCTCATCAACATATCCGTATTTACCAGCTACGTCGCCGTTGGGATACTTGGTTTCAATTTTAAATGACCCATCTGCGGCTTCGTACCCGTAGCTGTAACTGCCATCATCGTTTTGTCGGTTTATTTGCTTCAGGATAGGCACTGGCGTGGTTGATTGGTACTGCTGGGCGTATGTTGTTGTCCAAATGCTGACGAGGAGGATGCACTGGAATCAGTAATCAATTTTTTAAAAATCATAACCTATCGATTGGATTTTGGACTCTAAGAAACAATCATTAGAAAGGGATAACTATATTCTTATCGTGTCGAAGTTGAGGCATGTGTGAAAGGGATGCAGATAACGCCTTTGCCGTTTACGACACCGCGATAGTTTCTCTTTCTACCGCTTATATACCTACAAAAACTGTATCCATTTGAAAATCGTGTACATAAATACGTTTTAATTTTATTTATTTATATATTTATTATCCAGTTGTATATGTAATGTCATTTTATTTTGTTTTCTTGCACACTACTATTTACTTCCTGGTCTACTACCCTAAGGTTGGTTGCCTGGTAGAGATCACTGCTTAGTGATAAGGCCGCCTTTTGTTTTTTCTTCTGTTTTTCTTTAAATGTATTTTAATTTTGTGCAATAAAGAGTTATTATTATTATATGAACCTAGGTCTTGAATTTTTATACGTCAATTTAAATCTCCTTACTCTAAATTATGACGAAACTGAGACAGTCCTCCTGTGTCAGTCATAGAAAGAACTAAATTTACATAATGATGTTTCTGTATTTCTGTTTAAACCTATGTATATATATTATGTATTGTATGTTTTTATTATCAGAAATTTCCTTCCACCTATTCTACTTAACCTAGTGTGCGCAATTTTTATATAGTCAATCAGATTGTTGATCGGTCCCACAGGACAGGCTTGGCCTAGTGTGGGAACCATCGGTGAATTCTTTGTGTATATATACGTATAAATTGTGAATAAATTATTATTATTAATTGATCAAGGAATTTAATAAACAGTATTAAAGCGAATACAATTATATTAATACGGGTTATTCGGGATTAATACGAAAAAAAAAATCTTTTAAAATTAAGAATCAATGCTGCAAATACATTATGCTATGTCATTAAACGTATCACCTATAATATGATTTCCGTTGTAGCTTGCAGCAGTATGACTCGTAAACAATCAACTGTGCAGCTTAAGCAATACGAGCTATAATCCCAAAGCCGAGTGCAAACAGGAATGCGGTTTCCCAAGGTCATTTTACCTTCTCTTAAACAGTGATACAATTCTTTAAATATTTCTTTGAATCGATTCGTAATATTGATATAATAAACTTTACGAAACATCGAATTGAAATAATAATCAAAATAAAATCGATTTTAAGTCGCATTATTTAAATTAATAAAATAAACTAGTTTAGTGAATAAAGCAAAGGGCGAATTTTAACAACGCAATTAACTTGAAAATATCAACGGTTTTTAGTTCAGTGTTTTACCAATAGGTTCGTATTGATGAAATGAAAATCGTTTATTAGCATAGGCTTGCTCATCGTTAGACTCTACAATGGCTTCGGAAAGGCCACAAGAAACTCGTCAAATTGA